>JAINUG010000039.1:3290000-3595000 GCA_029706075.1 Aldrovandia affinis | reverse complement strand
CTCGAGATGTTTCGGTGGCGAGGTCACTCACCCCTCAAGCTGATCCTATTCGGGATAGAACGGATCATTCCGGGCCCTGGGTAGGGGCCCAAAACGAGCTCTGGGTTCCACTAGGCCTCGCTTCAAGCCCCCGGCACTCCCCCACCCCTCCTTTCTCTGCTGTGGCCCTCGCGCCTTCAGACCCGAGGCGGAAATAGCGGGAAGGAACAGCAGCTCCATGCTGAGAAATAGCTTTCTTTGGAATTGTTTTTCGCTGCCAGGTTGCATGTTTGGACATTTTAAGAGAGGCGAGAGAAAAAAATGTGATTAGAAAATGAGATAAATATTGATGCCTTTTGACTGTTTTATTTCTCGAGAACTCCTTTAAATCAATTTAAACGCTTGTGCTCGGCCGAGGAGGTACTTTACATATTAAAAAGATGGTGATTATCGCAGAGAAGAAACATGTTTTTAATGCTGTGCGTTTTAGTCGCAGCCACTGCGGTTTGTGGTCTGTTTCTGGAAATAATTGTGAAATTTGCATATTTAGAGGAATTCAGTTGCCATTGGTCATATTCAAAGTGGATAAGCTCAATTGGAGCTGAAGTGGATGTTTGAGGGGAACAAAAGATGTTGATGCACCGACTCTTTTACAAGTAAATCTGTTTGATTTCATATCCAAGAAGAACATCTAATGGTCTGGTGTTCCAAACAGTGCATCTGGTTGTTTTTCTTTTGTCCTACAAAGGATTTTAATATGGCTGTCAAAGTGCTTATTTCAGACTATAAAGAGATGTATTTTATGATGAATGTAGCTATGCAATTTTCATCTGTCATTCCATTGTGCCTTGAACTGTCTGCTTATCAACTTCTTATAGCCACTACTTGTAGCTACTGAGTTACCCTTGTATTATTTATGTTCTTGTTCTATGAAATATGAAAGATATGAAAATATGAAAAAAACTTTGTATTATCGATATTGTCACAAAAGCAACACAACGTTTTGTTAAAATAAAGTTGCCTATTTCTATTAACAAAAATATCCTAGGCTGTATTGTGATCAACTCAAGGTTTTATACTTCATTGCATCACACTGCTGTAAATGTAGTATTTGGCTTAACGATGTTAGCCTATCAACAGCACATGAACATGTCTAAACACATAATTTAATGGTCATATCACACTCTCATGAAATTGAACTCTCATGCTCCTTCAGACAAAACAATTGGCCCCACAGGGCCAGTTATTTTGTCTCAAGGAGCAAACAGGTAGAAATAAAATCACTTAGTCAATGTAATTATCTGTTATCTCCTACAGGGGGCAGAGTGGTGTCCTGGCTAGACCCAGACACAACTGGATTAATGAGAACCAGCCATACAGAGTCACATATTAAACCCACCTGCACACAGAAACATCCCATCATCAAAAAATGATGCTACTTCAATGTTCAAGTAAAACTATATGTACATGAAAGACTATTAAACCAAATATATTTGTTTAGTGGGAGGAATACACTAAACAGAGGTTGTAATTGTGTAAAATGGAGAATCAAGACAACTCACCACGCAAGTACTGTGCTTAGTAAAATATTGCCCATTCCAATGTTCCCAGAACCTCTGTACGTAATGTGTCAATTTCTAAGGCTCTTCTTAGATCCAAGCAGGGTTGCACTTTAATTGAAATATAGTTATGCATCATTAATATCAGCCATCATACTGCAAATGAACTTCCTTTTGCTTGATTGCAGATGAGAAGTCAATGTATTCCTCACATAAATTATGTAACAGATTTTCATCCTCATTGATTACATCTTCCCTGAATGGAGTGATTGGAGGCTTTGAAAAATACAAGATAATTAATATAATTACAACCTTAGTATTCAAACTTCTTAGCGGTCTTTTAAAGCTAATCTTTATTGTTTTAGAATGTGAAACAATATGACTAAAACATATTAGCTATACTATACTTCTTAAGACTAGGGGTTTCCTGCAGTATATGAAATGCACATATGTAGCTGGATCCAGAAATATTGGCTATTGGTTATATTGTAGTGAAGATTAATATGTATCTTTGTTGATAAATCAGATCTTTTTATAGTGTTTTCAGTGTATCCTGTAATCACAGGTACTAATGCCCCTCCATCCACTATAAGGGAAGTTGCATGCTGTTGGACATCATTTTTTACAAACCACAAATATTCTTAAATAGCATACCATTTGTGTAGTGTGCACAGAGCGGGTTCCTGGCAGATATTACCTTTCTCAGTAAAACCATAGAGGCAGTCGACATGGATAAAACATCCTGGCAATTTGTTGTGGCAAAATGAAAAACACTCCCCAGCAGCCACAGAACACAGCTGTGCCTGGGATATCCAGGTCTACGTGTGTGTGTGTGTGTGTGTGTGAGTGTGTGTGTGTGAGTGTGAGATGTGTGTGCATGTGTGAGTGTGAGAGTGAGCATGTGTGTGCATGTGTGATTGTGAGTGTGTGTGTGTGTGTGTATATGCCTGAGTGTGTATGCGTGTGTATGGGTGTGTGTGTATGTGTGTGTATGGACGTGTGTTTGTGTGTGGGTGCATGTGTGAGTGTGTGTGTGTGTGTGTGTGTGTGTGTGTGTGTATACATGAGTGTGAATGTGTTTGTGTGTGTGTGTGTGTGTACATGTGTGCATGCATGAGTGTGAATGTGCGTGTGTGCACGTGTGAGTATAAATGTGCGTGTGTGCATGCATGAGTGTGAATGTGGTTCTCTGTGGCTCAGTTGGTAGAGCATGGCGTTGGCAACGCTTAGGTTGTGGGTTCAATCCCCACTGGGGCCACATATACAGAAAAATGTATGCATTCACTACTGTAAGTTGCTTTGGATAAAAGCGTCTGCTAAATGGCATATATTATATTATTATATATTAATGTGCGTGTGTGCATGCTAAGTGTGCGTCCATGCCTGTGCGCACGTGTTTGTTCAGGTATGCATGCGCATCCTTTCATGTGTTGTGCTTCCAGCTTGTCACGGCCGCTGTTGCACGGCGGTGATCATGGCATCATTTAGGGATTTGCTTCGCTGTGAATCGACTGTGTTGGGGGTGCTGCGGATTTGTTTGCAGTCACAAGCATTTTCATTCTCCCACTTCACTTACACCGTTCCCTCAGTTGTCCTAACAGAGACAATATACGGGCTGGAGAAAAACAGGAGGATGGGCACCTCTATCTCCCTCTCTGGGTAGCACTAAGGGACACGGCAGGGCGAAATAAATGAGAATTCTGCCGCACGGCCCGGGGACGGCACCAAGCCTGGGAGCGTGGTTTAATGCGCGGACGTCAAACACACCTGAGCACAGTCAAAACAAACAGGTTTACTTCAAGATCCAGGATCAGCAGCGCACTAGAGCTCCTCTCATCCCCTGAGCAGGGTTCCCGAGAGCCGGCAGGTTCTGCAAAGTGGGCCCCCCGCCGAGTTGAAAAAGCAAACAAAATAAATGGGACAAGAGGGGGGGAGAAAACCTCTGAGGTCTGTTGAATTGTGCTCTCTTTGTTTGACCCCTCATTTCGGGGCTGCCCCGTCCCGTCCAAGCTCCGCTGACACAGTGTCAAGTGTCCCCTTCTCTCTCTCTCTCTCTCTCTCTCTCATTTTCTATATTGAATCCGTTCCTTAATGACAGCTTCCGTCCTCTTGTAAGCCCCCCTCTTGCATTATAATTGATATGACTTTCAAGTGTTCACTTAAAATGGCTTTTAACCGTTCCCCCTGCAGCAGGGGATGCTGAATGCAGACAACTTCATTTGGCTTCCCCCCCACCGCCCCCACCCCCTATTTTCCTTTCTAATTTTGCTGTGTGCCTTTTCTCCTGCTTTCCATCAATTTGAGCTCTGTGGGTTTTTTTGTCCTTTGAGTGATGGTGAGTCACCCCCCCTCCACCCCCTCCCCACCACCAGAAGAAGCTCTGTACACGTTCCTTCCTCCCTTTCTCTTTCCCTTGTTTTCGGGCCAAATCCAAACACCGTGTTCAGAATCCCCGCGTGTGGCGCGTGCACTCCGCCCCGTAAGGCGGCACGACACATCCCCCATTGTCTTAGCGCGGACTCTGAACCGGTGGATACCGGAGGGCGATTTTAGGGACGGCCGACGGGATTAAGGGCCCATTGAAGTGACTTTAGCTTCTTAAGAGAACAAAGAGAGAAGAAGGGACTACTCTTCCCCCCTTTTAGCAGTGTGCTGTACCCTCCCCCTCTCCCTCTCCCTCTCTCTCTCTCCCTCCTTTTCCTTCCCCCTCTCCAGTCAGAGAAAGAGAACGCAATCAGCAAATATTATCCCTAAGAGGGAAATTGGAATGCACGGGGAGCAGAGAGTTATTTCGCCCATTCATTAGCTGTAATTGGTCGAGCAACCCCACCTACAGAACAAACAATTAATGTGCGAGGACTATAACAGCGATTTAATGTGAGAGGAGCATAACTGCGCGTGTTAGCGTGTGTGCCATAACGTGTGCGCTCCGAGGCTCAGGACCAATGAAAATGCATTTAAAAAAAGAGTGTTTTTGTTAGACTATGCTCAGCGTTAGCAGGAGTCTTTGGCTCTCTAAGTATCTCTGTTGTTTGCACAAAGCACTGCTGCTGTTGACACCAGGCAGGCTCACATAATTCACACGTAATTAAGAGTAAGCAGTCTACCCATTTGTTGCTTTCGCTAAACTTCAATCATTTTCCGGATCGCCTTATCTCTCTCTATCTCTCTCTACATCCCTCCATTTCTCCTTTTCTTTCTCTTCCTCTGTCTGCCCCCACCACCAATCCACTCACCCATCAACAAACCAAACACAAATACACACACACACACACACACACACACACACTTTAGCCAGCCTTAATAGATGTATTCAGCTGTATCTTCTAAGGCTTGGTGCAGTGGGATAAGAGGAGGAACTTTGTCTCTGATGTTGTCCATGGCAGTGTTTCAAAGCCCGGGTCATCTGTTTTTCCACTAGCGCGTGGATCTAAAGGGAGCGCACACGTCTCTGCCCTGTTAAAGATCTGGAAAGGCAATGATATGTGCACATAAAAAAAACACTTTCATTCCTGATTGTAAAATTGAACAATTGGCCTCTGTGGCTGGCTGTTTTACTAGAGTGTCAGACCAGATGAACTCAACATCCTCTATGTCTGTAACCTATCTGTTATTTATCTTTTTGCTTTACCATTATTCCAAATATTCCAACGCACTAGTCAATAATACTCCCCAAAATCTAACATGCCTACCATACCTTATATTACACATCCATTAAATTAAGAAGATGATGTTATTATTTAGTTTTGACAACATAATTGGGGGGGAAAATAGAAATCAAGATATTCTGAAACAAGTTCAACCTTACTTAAAGTAAGGAGATTTAATTCTCCATTATTCTAGCAATTTGGGGTATGGGTAAGCAGTTGACTCTGTTTAACCCTGTCTACACGTGATGGTGAAACACTCTTGTATATAACTGCACTTACATTTCACCTGCGTCCCACAGAGAGAGTGAAACATTCATGCTCGTAGTTCAACTTATGCTCTTCCCGCCTGTTTATAGCCCAGTTTGTATAAAAACAAAACAAGCATTTTTTTGTTTGTTGCCATTTTAAATGCACTTCTGTAAGTTGCTTTAAGTAAAAACATCTGATAAATGGCTAAAGTGTCAATTGTAATTTGGCTCGTTTCCCTGCTGAGGCTGATGCCCACTGGCTGGTTGGCGTTGAGGGGCCGAGGGCATCGAGGGGCGACAGGTACTTCAGCAGCTCAAACCCTCCTCCCTGGATGAAGACAGTGCCGAGCTGCAAAAAAAAATTATGTGAGAACATTCTGACAACATTCTGCCAACCAGCCACCCTGCCATATTCCGCTAGGCGTTCACTATGCAATTACCCTATGTCACTCAATCCTGAAGCCTTTCATAACAAACGCGTGCACTAAAAGAGATCTGTGCGGATGCAAAATAAAAGATCACCCTTTTAGAATTTCCGGCACCTTGGATTACATGCCTCGGTCTTTTTTTCTGCTAAAGAAACATACGGTAGTCCTTAATCACTCAATAGAGCTCTACCTAAGTGAGATACTTCAAATGCCCACATTATTTACTATTATGTTGTAATAAAGGGGGAGTGGGGGGGGGTGGGCTTAAAACAAAGTGACCACCCCATACTGGGCAAACAGCAGGAAGTTAGCAGATGTGGCAGGTTAAAAGCATTCTCGACCCGCCCACGCAGGGTAACAATTGGCCCTGCTTGCCTCTCCAGAAATGGTGATTGGAGAAAAGGCTAAAGAGGGGTTGGGGTAAAAAGGGAAAAGACAAGGCACAAAGCTTTGCGAGTTATTATTGTAAAGAGAGGCAGAAAAAGAAACAGCGTTGCGGTATGCCTGGCAGTCAGGGAGATCTGTCGGACACTAGTGCTCTCGATATGGAAACTTCTGAATCATAACTTGTCCACTTAGGCTCCAAAATCCTAACCATACATACACATTACAGGTTCAATTGATCTCGGCTGAATCCATTCAATCCTTGTTTCTATCACTATTTTACAATGATAATAAATGCGAGTTAAAGAACCCTCCACTCGAGCTTTGCTCCGTGAACGGTTTCCTTTTTGTGTGCTAATACCGTTTACAATAACTGAACAGGTCAATTTCCCTCTCCTTCAACAGCAGCTAAGTTCTGCCTATAAAGGATTATCCTGCTGATAAATATTAAAGTGGCCGTGATCTGAGAAAGGGGAAAATGGCATTAGGAGAAGGCCTTCATTCACTCACCGAGCGAAGCAGCCTTTGCGAACAGGCCAGGCTTCTGTTGAGGCAGATAGGATTCAATCGGGCCCTGGCCTTAAAGATAAAAAGGACTAATAGGTAACCCAGGAAAAATAACATTGTGTCGTACAAAAACCTTACAATTTCCTGCTCCGGGAATCCTATTGCATATTTTAAATTATGCACAGTGAAGCACAGACGGCCCTATTTCGAGGTTGTGAAAAAAATGACACAATGTGCAAACACAGCTGGTCAGCGCAATAGTGGTATTTCGGAGCAATGTAGAGCGTTAAAGATGAAAGAGACGGCTGTTTTCACCCTTTCCTTTCCTCGATGCTCGCACTGAGCGGGTGTAACAGAGTCGGTGTATGTCCTTCGGGGATGTGGATTGAGGGGTACGTGGCCGAGTAGTGTTTTAATGGCCTTAGCAATCCGCTACAGGAAAAAAAGGAGCCATAACAAGGCCCCACGTGATGCAGAATTATATGCGCCGCACCTGGACCAACAGCACAGGGAATTAACACCTCACTGTGGCGCTAATGGTCATTTAAAGGGAAATATGGAATGTAATTACGATTGGTCAGCGCAAATCACACCTTCTCTTCACTCTCGGCGGCTGGTGCCTCCTGACTTCTGCGCTAATAGAATAATAACAATTATAATCATTTCAACAATGATAGAAAATAAATACTCTGTATGTATATGAAAGCGTTTCATATGAGACCCCAGGGACAATTATTACTATGCGGGAGTCCAGTAGTATGCCTTTGTGTACAGTATGTATGTATGTATGTGAGCATTTTGAATTCGCACCAGAATTTCATAGTTGAATATGCTCCATTCATTTTGGCCCTAGCGGGGACCCATACTTCTGTCAGTCCCCCCCACTGTGCCGTTCCAAGCCTGTCCGGCTCTGTCACCCCGTGTCATGTGACAGACGGCGAGAGGACAGTCCAGAAACTGTCACCAAGATTGGCGGTGCCGGGATCTCATCCTGTCTGCTGTTCACAGCCACAGATTTACTGACAACACAGATTAGGTCGAGAACCTTGCTCAAGTGCTGAAGAGCAGATCGAGAACACCACCTGAGATCCGTACCTATGACCCTCTTCCCAGTTCCGTAAGTAAACACTTTCCCCCTAAACGAGGAGCGTTATTGGGTAAGGGGCAGTTTATTTATTTTTTCTCTGTTCCAGGGGCGATTCTAGGTTTTGACTTTTAGGGGGGCTCAGCCCCCAATGAGAATGTGAGATGTATGCATGCAAAGCACTAGCCTACATTTTTATTAATTTACTGTTACATTCCCCAACATTTTCAGGAGATGAAAGACAGGGGGTTAAAGCCCCCATAAATAGGGTCTAAAATCGCAACTGCTCTGTTTGGTATGTATCCTATATAAAGTATAATATACTTTTTTATATGCACACATACTGTACCTGTTTGTTTTGTGATAATGTTTTTAAAGATGTCTGTATGTTTTAAACAGGTGCCAGTCAAGTTTCCCAGATGGGAATGGATAAAGCATTTCCTATTGTATTCTACTATGCTTTATTTCACTCCACGTCAGTCCAGAAACTGTTAACTGTCACCAAAAAACCTGTCCATCTGGGGAGAATGCCAGAGCTGACTGGTAATAATACTATTAAACATTTCTGTGGTACTGTGCAAACCTGACAGATGAAAATTAGCCAGGGCGTTAACTCTGGTGCAGTATAGGGAACAAGCTAATATCCATGTTGAAAATTGTGCACAGTCCCTGCCAGTAAACAAATAGATGAATTATCGATATTTATTTCTTCCTCTCTGTGTCTCAACGTGCTCAATATTCCCCTGCGCAGTTGTCACATTCCTCCTCCTCCTCCTCCTCCTCCTCCCCCTCTCCGCGGCTCCGGAATGGATGTGCTCCTAATCCCTGGAAGCTTGGAACTAATGAACTAACCGCTGAGCGGCCGCCACGGAGCTTGGTCCCACACTATACCGCGCTTCACACTTGATTTACCCTCCAGATGGCGAGGCTACGCGGGCCCGCCGAGCCCGGTCCACCTCCTTCACTGGAGTGTGAAAGTGGACGGATGTTGTTTTCCTTCGCGGATCCGATCCGTTTTCTCGGCTCACGCCCGTCTCCGTCATGGTGCCGTCGCAGAGGAGCGGTCAGTACTTTTCGGATTCGGATCTCTCTCTTTTAATTATGCACGCGGCTTTGCCACGGTCGCATGGCGTGTGCCGTCCAATCGGCGCCTCCTGCCGACGCCATCTGATCCGCTCTCCCCCGGGCGGCGGTGGTATCCGAGGGCCGAAGGGGTGACGGACCCCTGCTCTCTGCCCCCGACTCCCCCGGCCCCCAGCCATATGTGGAGGGCAGCACAATAACAGGTTTATTAACTGCTGATCTGACGGTTCACCTGGATGGCCTGCTGGTGAAACTGAATACCCCTACCTCACAAACGTCACCTCTAATATACTACAGTAGATCAAACTCTGTTCCGTGTCACCTGTCCTCAGTATTAACTATAAAGAAGGTGTTTCCTGTCACTCGTGACAGATAACATAGGTCAACTATGTCATCTGAACAAGAGTAACTTTAGCAATTAGCAGTGATTCAGATATCATAGGTGAAGTCGTAGGTAACATTTCATGTAGAATTTAGTACAGATGGTATGACGTGGAGGTTAAGAAGCCAGGCTTATAATCAGACGGCTGCCATTATTATCTTGAACATCGACAGTGGAGAAGAACAAAGCGGTGACAACAGTTAAGGATCAGCCACAGCACTTGTTGAGGGAGGTGTGGCTTGTTCTTCCATTCAGCCTCTGTGAAGTGTAAGTATCATGACCAGGGTTGGTAGAGCCCGGCTTTTGAACATCGTCCATTATGTGTCAATATATTTCATTGATAGATTGAAGGCTTTGTGCAGCTAATAATATTGTGTGCTCTTGTGTCCCCATATAAATAAATCTTCGCTCTTGCGTTGTATTGCAAGCTCACTTGAACTGGGATAGATATCGCCATGTGTTGCTGGATCCCGGAAAGACAAACACTTTATTCAAAATTCAAATTCAAATTCAATAAAACTTTATTGTTCATTTGGGTTCAAATGTAGTTGAAATTTGTCTTTGGCACAATATATGGGCTCCATCATAAAAAGATACAATAAAAGCAGAATAGCAATATGGATCAACCTACTGTATATTTACATGTATACACACACATACATGCATCGAATGAGTACTGTGGTTGTGGGAGTTCTATTGATGTGATTGATTGATTAGTCCTTGGGGCATGGGTTATTGTTTAACCAATGGCCCAAAGGTTAGATTGCCATCTCTCCATGTGGCTGTTGTGCTCCATTTTGGCATGTTTATTGATACTTGCTTTTTCCATAGCTGCAAATAAAAGTAAACGCAGAGAAAAACTGTTGTAGAACAAATATATTTTAGTTCTTTATTTAATATGAATGCCCCCGCCCTCACATAAAACACAAATCAATAAAACTTTTCCCATAATCTCCCTATGCCAAATATTCTGATATTGTCAGCACATTTTGAGTCTGAATTAAAAACACCTTTTACCTTTGGTAGATTTTCATGACCATAAACATACTACTAAACACTATGTTGGCACTAATACTCACCCCTGAAACAAACGATCAAGCCTTTGTCACACCCGCTCTGCACTAGCGCTGAGAAAAGCATGGAGAGAAATATCAGCTTTAGTGCTACTATCATTTTTGCCATCTGCTCCATTTTATCTGAGTCCAAAATATTAATATTCCCCTAACCAACAGTGTTGGATCATTGGATCACCCTTAGTGTTCACATTCACTGTTACTGTAAGTTACTGAATTACTCAAGTTATCGTTGAGGAAATCTTATGTGTTGGCCAGTGAATATACCTGTATATATATAATATTGTGAGGGAGATTACTAATAGGTGACGTTAAAATCTGTCAAATCCTTGTAAACCAGGGGTGCTCAAGTTCGGTCCTGGAGATCTACTGGCCGTGCAGGCTTTTGTTCCAGCCCTTCACTAACACATCTGATTTGAACATTCATTGCCTTGACGAGCAGTTGATTAATGGAATCAGGTGTATTAGTGCTGGGCTGAAAAACAAAAGCCTGCATGCCCAGTAGATCTCCAGGACCAAACTTGGGCGCCCCTGTTGTAAACTGTCTGTCTTTGGGATATGGAATGCGCTGAGGGAAGAGTTTTGAGCCCTTCAGGGCCGGGTGCCCTCCGAGGCCATTCCACTGGGAAAACTCTCTGTAGGTAAACTCAGTCATCTGCATCATCATTCATAGAGTCTTTTGTCCAGTGCAGCCTCATTCAGTAACACTGGGAATGAGAAACTCTCTGTAGGTAAACTCAGTCATCTCCTGCTTAGGGTCATAAAAAATGCTTTCCCTTTCATTTTTGCTATTCATCTCAGCAACAGCTTTGCTGTTTTCTGATGTTTCAGTGGCTGTGTGTTGGCTCTTTCCTGGGCAAAATGGACAATGGGGCCATTGAGATGCCAGAACAACTCTGAATCAATTGATTGAAAACTCAATAATCAAGAACAGAACAGTCTGTCGAGAACTTCACAGAGAGGGACGCTATTGTCAGGTTGCAGTGCATAAACCCTACATTATGCCTACAACTGCATGATTGGGAGTAACGTGGTTAAAATAACACAGACACTGGTCTCCTGAGCAGTGGCAAAAGGTTTTATGGTCAGAAACATCATCCTAAACCCTGTTCTTAACAAGCAAACAAATGCAGAGGACAAGGTAAATGCCAATAAATACAAAGCCATTCATCCTATGGTGAAGCATTTCTATCCTGGTGGGAGTGGTCTCTTCCAGGATGACAATGCTTTATCCACAGGGCACAAGTGTTCACTCAATGATTTGATGAGAATTAAAATTATGTAAAACATATTCCATGGCCATCTCAGTCACCAGATTTCAATCCAATTGAACATTTATGGGAGATTCTGGCACGGCGCTTAAGACCGTGTTTTCCACCACCATCAACAAAACACAAAATCATGGAATTTCTTGTGGAAGAATGGCATATCAGACACTATCTATTGGAAGAATCTTTGCCAAGGTGTATTGAAGCTGTTCTGGCAGCTCATGGTGGCCCAACGCCATATTTGGGCACTATATGTTGGTATTTCCTTTATTTTGCCCTGTATATACAAATAGATTTTTTACCAACATTATTGCAGCAGAATTTATATCCATAAATATAGTTCCGATGCATTCCATAAGTTCTTCTTTGATAGCGTCACCAGAGAAAAGGTTACATTCGAATGTAAACCCTATAATTTACATGTTCATTATATTCTCAAAGAGTTCAAGAATTTTCCTATGGTCTACATACAGTACATGGACACTCCTGGGCCACTACTATGACCCATTCTACGTCATAGACATGATCGTGGTTCGTAATATGTGGCTCTGCTCTGTTCAGTCAATGACTTTAATCATTCCTTCACACAAACCTTGTACATCAGCCTACAAAACTTTGGCATTTTCTCTCTTATTTTCATAACTACAACAGGTTTCTTTTCCATTGAGTTATGTCGCAGTGGCCAGCTTTGATCCAGACAATGGCACTCATGAGTTTCATTCGCTCTCTCTCTCTGGAGCTAAAGGGGTCAAATGAGAGATAAACATGAGGGATCAAATCAATACAACATGTCAGTGCACTGGGAGGGTTAAATGAGCGGGTCAAATATGTATTTGAAATGTCTTAACTCTTTGGGTGCTATTTAGATTGCACTTGTTGTTAGTCGCTCTGGATAAGAGCATCTGCTAAACGCCTAAAATATTAAAATGTTAAAATGCTGGTAAAATTTGAAAACACTCCCGCAGATCCCTGAGAATTTTCATCAGGACCTGTTACCGACCATATATATATATTTTTGCCAACCATGTTTTTTCCACTGTCTAAAAGGGTTAAAGTATTTCAAGTAAATATGACCAGGTTTGTTGCACTCTGAAGGGGACAAATGAATACTAACCGTAGATGCTCGGAAGGGGTCAAGTGATGACTAAACATCAGTGCCCTTAGTGTCAAGTCATCACCACACATCAGTGCAATGAAAGGATTAGATACATACTAATCACCAGTGCCCTAAAGGGGTCAAATAAGAACGAGACTCCAGGGCTCCAAAGGGGTCAAATGAATATTGCATCTCAGTGCTCCAGGGGCACAGCATCATAGAGCCATTTATGGTAACCAGGGTCAGGGGTCAATTCCACTAATTCAATTTAAATTCAATTCCCTCTCCCCTTGCATTTCATCAATTCCAGATCAATTTTCTAAATCCAGTTCCAGTTCAATTCCTCTCAATTCCAATTCTGACTAAATTCAACGGACCCAATTCCACAACACAATATTCTAACCATAACAATTAATTCAATTCACTCCCCTCTCTATAACAAATCAGTTGACTTAATGCAATCCCCTACCCTTAAATCCTTAAACTTAATCCACTTAACTCTAAGCTATTTCTAAATTCATGCAATTATTTTAATTATAGGGCACATGTTTTGGGATCAAATAATTCTTTAATGAACTAGCCATTTTTACTAATGTTATACTATGAAAATGTGTTTTATAATTTTGAAAGTCAGCTTTGCACTGTTATAGTGGGAAAAATGAGTTAAATTCCATTCATTCTATTCTATTTCATAATGTCTAAATTCCATTCCATTCCATTCCATTCTGGTAATTCCAATTCATGATTAATTCCCCACTTCATGAGATTTTAATTGTGATTGCCCCCAATGCTAATTGTAACACAAAACCAGTATCATTGAGAATAGCAAAACAATAATGGCTTGCAGCAATACACCATTATAAGCCAAATACAAACCAACAGACAACAGAAGTTTGCATTTCCCAAATGATTTCCTTTGGAAAAGCCAGGCTCTCAATGCCTTTAGGCCAATCTGCAGTTTTAAATGTGAATATCTTCACGACAAAATACAAATTTAAAACAACTTGCATGCTTTTATGAAAAGCCTTGGAAACAGGTGCTTGCTTGTTAACCAAACGCATTTGTTTTATAATCTGCTGGGTTTTCACAAGCTGAACGCAAACAACGGCAGGCCCTGCAAAATTCTGCCCCTGTTTTATTCAACGGGCCTTTCAGCCCGCACAATTCTGCCCCTGTTTTATTTCAGCAGACG
The DNA here is from genome assembly GCA_029706075.1 of Aldrovandia affinis. Lineage (NCBI taxonomy): Eukaryota > Metazoa > Chordata > Actinopteri > Notacanthiformes > Halosauridae > Aldrovandia > Aldrovandia affinis. The sequence continues at coordinate 3,581,067 of JAINUG010000039.1, read as the reverse complement.
TTCCAAGCAGGTGACAGGGGAACATGACAGACATGTTTCTGCCATGTTGTGGAAAATGCGCTCTGTCGTCCCCTTGTGATTCCTCCGATCTGTTCACTGGCTCAGTGCACCCTGTCTGGAGCCGCTTGACGTGCCACATAGGACTGCCCCTGGAGAGACAGAGAACTAATCCCTGGCCTGATTCAGCGCTCCTGCAATGAGCACAGGGAAGAGGTTCACACTCAACAGCAATTGCAAAATGAGGTATGACACCAGAAATGGGTGGAGCTACAGTACACTTAAGGCACTTGGCAGATGCTCTTATCCAGAACGACTTACACATTTTTACAACCTTACATAACCGCCATTTATGCAGCTGAGTATTTACTGAAGCAAATCAGGTTAGGTACCTTGCTCAAGGTTCCTTGCCCAATGGCAATACCCCACCTGGGAATGCAACCTACAACCTCTGTGTTAGATGCCCAGTTTACTAACCATTATATTACACCACTGCCTACAATTAGCTGTAGCTACAACTAGCTGCTGATCACTGATTTGACTCAATCAGAAGGTTTTGCTCTTCACAACAAATCACAATAATTGGTTCAAACCAGTTACCAGTGTTACCAGTAGCATATTGTTGCTCCGCCCGTGTTTGGTGTCATGATACCCCGTGATGGGAGACATCACTACCACTCAGCTCTCAAATGCCAAGGTGTTCAGGGGCCACCCCTAGGTCTATAGCAGGCTCAATTGTTATGTTGCACACCATGTCAGAGCTATCAGTACACCGTCTAGCTAGTTAGCGTTAGCTATGAAGCTAGGTTCTAGAAGTTTTTGTCAAAGTAGATATGTTTTTCTCTCCATCCATTATATAATAAGTGGGTAATCGACAAGCCACTTTAATTTAATGCTGAAAAGCTGGCATGCAACTGTACGGGGTTCCAAATAGCAAAGGCCATCACTGAGTGGAAGCTTAGGTTTACCTTTGAGCACATGTTCTAGGAAAGCCCTGTTATAGGGGCCCTTTTTGCTGAAGTGCTTTCCTGGTTTACTATGTGTGTGTGTGTGTGTGTGTGTGTGTGTGTGTATGGGTTGCCCTTTCGAATCTTAAAAATAAAAATAAAAAGGATTTAAAAAAGCAAATGACAGAGTGTAGTTTCTGCCCTTTATGTGCTGCACAGAAAGGTTTCTGGAATGATTTCCGTTGGGATGAATGTAACATTAAAATGACAATAACAAAAAAGGCATCATCTATGTAGTAACTGCCCTCACAGGACGGCGTCTGTCCAGAGACACCCTTTTGGAGTGTGGAAATGTCCATTTGGTGGAGAATATTGCCATTACCATGGTGTGGTTACAGTAGTTTTCACAGTCTTTCACTGCTGTAGGCAGGAATGAAAGGAGATATGATGAGGCTTCTCTCAAAATGACACGATGTGCCAGTTTCACATGTGCGAAGCCTGTGATGAGACTACGATGAGACTTGTCACCGAGCCTCTAAAAATATTTACATTCGAAGTCTAGAATTCTGTGTTCTTGCACATTTGTTGAAGTTGGGAGCAAGCGATTTAGCAGAGCTGCCAACTTTGAGAGGTGACAAAGAGCGCATATATTTCTTCTCAGAAGCGCGTTTTCCATAATAATCCTTACATTTACTAATTCCCGGGACAAAAGGAGACCACATTCAGGTAAAAATGTCCAAGAAAATACAGGCGTGGCGTGCGAGAGTGTGAAATGGGTGGATCGTGCTAGACTCGTGCACAGTGCTCGACAGTTGGCATCGCTGGTTTGATGAGGTGCGAGGACAGCACATGCCCAATTGCACAAATACAAAATTAAGCAATCATCAGCTTATATACCCATTTGTCATTTATCCCATGCTTTGTTTCGGATTGTCACGTTGTCACCTGTCGAATTTGTATTTCCCAGAAGACAGCACACCTAGAGACAGCCTGTCCTTCTCTTCTCAAAGCTTATTCCCAGTGACAGCAGATGATGCACAGCAGGATGTTAAATGCCGGGTTACTTAAAAAAATGGTTTGTGCCTTAGATCTCAAAAACAACAAAAGGAGAATGTGCCCTTCATTTCAGTATCGATGGCAATGTAGTCTAAACTAATTAATAACAAGATGTATGATTTTGTTTTAATTAAAAATACAATCCCATACCATTGACTTGGTACTGACTTGTCAGTGTGTGTCACCCATAAAAATATAGAAAAATACCCGGTTGGATTGTACTCTAGAAATGTCAAATTCGCTTTTTATATAGACCCTCAAAAATTGTGTTGTTGTTTTTTTTTAAAATATTTGGAGAGAGGCAGACGTTGGTCAGGTCATCATCAGTGTCTGTAAAAAACCCCATCACGTTCTACATCTTAAACTCTTGTAATTAAAAATAAATATATGACATTATGTTAAACAATTCTGACAAGTTCAATAGAAGAACTAAACTGTCCAGGCTCAAAATAGGCAGGTGGGTAGGGGTTATGTTTGAATTGAGCGGTTTACATTTTCTCTTCTTATTTATCAACGTTGGAATCATCTCCTGATTTCTGTTTGTTTTATAATAATAATAATAATAATAATAATAATAATATAACAATGTATTGCATTCATATAGCGCCTTTCAAGGAACTCAAAGCACTTTAGGCCACGTACCTACGAACTTACCGAAGGAGCTTTTACCTTTACAGGGCAAACCTAATTTGGATATCATAAATTCATCCCTATTATCAGGGTATGCTCTTAAATCCCTCAAAATGGATGTAATCAGGACGTTAATTAAGAAACAAAATCTAGACCTTTCTATCTGCAGATCAATATCAAACCGTTTTCAGGGTAACCTTCTATCACAGAGCTCCCCTTTTATGGAATAATCTTCCTCTAAATGTTCGGGCTTCAGGCAAACTCTTTGTTTTTACATCTAGGCTAAAAACCTACCTTCTCAGTCAAGCCTATAGCTAGAGATGAGTAGGCCGACTGGATTGAGACCACAGAGCTGTTTGGTGAGCTGAGCTGACAACCTGTCACCCTATCATGGCTTGTGAACACTCACGGTTAGCTGTTCGGTGTTAAGGTGCTGTCAGTGCTAGTCCACTCTCACGGTTCATACACCCCCTTCCTGTTCAACTTTTAGACATGCTGCTTAGACTGCTGGGGCTTCCCCACATTACACTGACCTCTCTAACATACCTAACATTTTATTATTCTGACTCTAACCTATCCACTTTTGTTCTCTTCCCTGGGGCTTCTGCCCCTTCCATCACCCTGAGACCCCAGTAGTTACCACTTCTGACACCTGGGCCGGTCAGTGGAGGATGGGATCCCCCACGGAGACAAGCTCCTCCTGAGATTGCTTACCACTGGGGAGTTTTTTTTTCCACTGTTGGAGTGTTTTTTTAAATTCCCACTTGAGGATTTTTGCCTCACTTTCTGTTTTTTGTGGTCTCAGGCCTGTTCTTTTCTATTTTTATATCTTCTGTTCTCTGTTCTCGTTACAGTGAAGGGGAACCACCACCAATGTGTAGCACCCACCAGGGTGATCCGTTTCACACCAGAATGCTCACCACACTTCAGCTGAACAAGGCCTCTTGCTCTCTTGCTGTTTGTTGCTTGTACTTGTGTGCAGTTTTATCTTAGAACTGTTAGAAGGCCTGAAATACAGTTTTTTACCATGAGCATGAGGGATATGGGGTTATTGGGGGAGCTGGTCCTTAAGGTAACATAATGTAAGATGTGGGAACACCTTATTTTAATTATTGCAGATGTAATTATTTGACATGACCCAGTTTCTTCTTTTTTTAATTACTGAAAGGTGGCCCAATATTTAAAAATTCTATGCATTTTTCAAAATCTTCTATTACAAAATCTGAAGAACAATTTCACTCACAAAACTATATGAGCCAGTATAAATAAATACATATTGATTTTAGCTTTATGCATTTTACCATTCATATTTTTATTTTAATCACATTTTTATTGCAAAGTGGGTTTATGTAAGGAAGTAGCAGTCCATATAAAGTGGGTATAATAAGTATTCACCCCCTTTGGAATTTTCTTTTCTTTCTTCATGTCATCAAAATGGATTTAATTGGGATTTTTTGCCACTGATCAACAACAAATGCTCTATAATGTCAAATAAAAAAACAACTCTAAAGCTTTAAAAAAAAATACAAATAAAAAACAGGCAATAATTGTATAAAGATATTCACCTCTTTTTCTAAGAAACACCTAAATAAACTCTGGTGCAATCAATTGTCTTCAGAGGTCACATAATTATGTGATTGGAGTCCACCTGTGTGCAATTATTTTAAATTATTTCAAATTAAATACACCTGTCTGTGAGAGGTCCCACAGTTGGTTATTTCCAAATAAAAGCTTCATCATGAAGACCAAAGACCATTGAAAACAAATCCGAGAAAGGTTTCTTCAAAAGCACCAACCAGGGGAAGGATATAAGAAGATTTCAAAGACTTTGAATATCCCCCGGAGCACCGTTAAGTCCATCATAATGAAATGGAAAGAATGTGACACAAGTGGGAATTAGAACAGGCCATCCTCCAAAACTGAGCATTTGTGTGAGAAGGGTACTTGTTAGGGAGGCCACCAAGAGGCTGATGGCAACTCTGATGGAGTTACAGCCTTCTGTGGCAGAGATGGGAGAAACTGTCCGTGAGACAACAATAGCGTGGACGCTTCTCAAATCTGTGCTTTATGGGAGGATGCTTTACGCAACCATTGTTGAAGAAAACATATCATATGAAATCTCACCTAGAGTTTGCCAGAAGGCATGTGAGAGACTCTCAAACCAAGTGGAGTAAGATTCTATGGTCTGATGAGACCAAGATTGAACTTTTTGGCCTCAAGGTTAGGTACAATTTTTGGCCTAACGCTGTGCATCTTCCCAAGAACACTATCAGTACCATGAACCATGGTGGCGGGAGCCTAATGCTAAGCATATGCCCTTCTATGCTTTGGGGACTGGAAAACTTAAATAGAGGGCAAAATGGATGGAGCAAGATATAGAAAAATCTTGGAGAAAAACCTGCTGCAGTCTGCAAGAGACCTGAGACATGGGAGCTTTACATTGGTTTAGAAGGTCACATTGGAGTGGTTTAAAAACAAAATAATCAATGTCCTGGAGTGGTCCAGTCAAAGCCCAGACCACAATCCCATTGAGAATCTGTGGAAAGATTTGAAATTTGCTCTTAACCAATGGTCCCCATCCAATCTGATGGAACTCAAGCAATTTTGTAAAGAAGAATGGGCCAAAATGGCAGTGTCCAGATGTATAAAACATGTAAAGAAAGACAAAAATAAAATGTGAAAAATGCCAAAGGGGGACCTGTACCTGTTCCTTGGTTGGTATGTACTGTCGCAGACACACAGGACTATAGGGTACCCTTGAGACTCTCTTTACACTGTATAAGCATCACCTGTTGCAGCGTCACAATTCAAAAACACATTTGTCGGGCTTCCCTGGTGGTGTAGTGGTAAGAACATTCGACGCTGCCCACTGCGACCGGGGGTTCGGTTCCACCTAGGTTGCCCCAGTTCAGCTCTGGCAGGGAGTGCTACTAGGGGGTGGCAATTGCCTGTCCACTCCAGAGAGGAGGGAGGGAAGCTGATACGAGCTTGCTGCATATATGAGTGGTCCTGTGTGTTACGGTGACCATGGCAGGTGCCCGTACGGAGGAGGCGGTACAGCACCCACTACCGGTCTCAGGACTATGGCAGCAACCTCTCATATGAGGGTGGGGATAATTGACATGAAAAAGATATGGTATAATTGGCAACTATAAATAGGGAGAAAAAATGGGGGATAAAAGCATAAACAGAAAATAAATAAATAATAATTTCAAAAACACATTTGTCATTACACCATTGGCAAGACACCTCCTGAGCTTTGTACAACTGTCTCCATCTATTTACACAAACATCACACATGGTAAACAGTAGTAGCATCAGAACTGTATTACCAGTGGCTGGAAAGGGTGCAGGATGGCAATGGAGCACATCTTACATTCCCAGTGACTCTGTAGATAAGAACATTCTGACAAAATTAAAACGTTGAAGGATGATTGATATAAAGAAAGGAAAGACTGCTACATGGTCAATCCTGGACTTCTGAATGGATATCAGATGATGATGTCTTGTGTGTTCAACTGTTTGTTTTTGTATAAAATTGAAAAAAGATGACAGCAGACAGCATATGACTGTACTTTATTGTAATTCCAAATGAGTAAGAGTATTTTTCATTGTACATTTTATATAAGTAACATTTTTCAGAAGAATTATAGGCTCTTAATACAAATAGCAAGGGAAGTTTTACTATATTGGTGCACAACATGTTGCACACACACACATACACAAACCTCCCCCCCTCCACACACACACTCTCTCACACACATACAGACACACAACCCCCCCACACACACACACTCTCTCACACACCCCCACACACACGCACACACACACACATCTGTGTGTGGAACATGCTGTCCACATGCCCTGCACATGGCAGAGCTCAGTGCCTCAGCGGGACACGTGAGATTGGGAACAGCGAGGAAGTCACACTGCAGTGACCCTGCACAGGCGGCTGCTTTCAAAGAGAGGAGCGGGAGACATAAAACAACAGGGTTCCCCCCGGACCGCGGGTCACAAAGAGACATTTCTCAACCGCTTTTCCCCAGTATTGATCTTTATTTCTATAGATTTATCTGTCTGTTAGCTAGGCTGGCCAGCGATGTTAACACAATGAATCATTTCAAATATTTAATGTCTAATATTAAAATCGGTGTACAACTCAGAACGCTATTTGTTTTCTATTTACGTTTGATCATTCCATTTGATTCGTGCACTCTGTCAATAATCCTTTCAGGATCGCAACGGAGGTTTACGCAGGATACGACGCAAGGTTTTGAGACGGGATTCTAAAACACTCCGACGGGCGTATCGCAAAATACTCTCTTTTTAGTCCATAAATGAAGACTTTATTTCCTAAGTATCAAATCATCACCAATCTGTTATTACGCGTCCCGCTGCGAATGGGTTGCGGAATAATCATTAAGAAAACGATGGCGGCGCTCATTGTGTGGGCCCACAATTTCCCCAACGTGTTTGTGCTGGATGAGAGACTTGCTAACCGGTCCTCAGAGATTTGGAGCTGGAAAAAAAGAGCTCATTATTCCCCTGCTTGTACGCCGAGCTGTAAAACCCTCCTGTTTATTGCCCCACTCTTTTTTTATTTATAGTCTAAGAGGGAAAACTCCGGCCTCACGTGTAACTCAAAGATGGGCTTACTTGTTTTCCTTTGTGTGAGAATCTCTTGCTCCCCCATTGTCCCCCTTCAGTGCTCTTGTTTGACTGACAAGGCTTATTGGACTATAACATGCGTAACTCTCCCCTTTGTCCGGGCACAATTCTCCTACAAACTCCCAGCAGCCTGCATTCTCGGGGGCGCGCTATTGGGTGTGCCCTGGGACCGGAGAGAATGGGCCCAGGCCCCCCGTTTTTTCCGCGTCTCCCCCCTCCTCGATGTCGCCCCCCTCGCTGAAATGAACACTTCAGCAGGCCGGAAACATTTCATCTGACCCCCCCCCCCACCCCCCGCCCCCCCTCCTTTTGAAGGAAATTAATTGAATCTTGTCCACTCGCCACTTTCTTTGGTTGTGACCCTTTTTCTCCCTTTCTCTCACGACCGGCGCGGCATATCTTTTTCACCACTGGGCCCACTAGCCCGTGCGCACAAGTAAGGGGGGGGTAACGTGGCTTTGGACGAAGGCAAATTATAGTTAATGCGGGATAAGTGCAGAGAGCGTCTGGCGGATCGAACGCTGTAATTGAACGGCGGAGCGGCTCGCCCTCTCCCTCTCGAGTCTGCCACGTCCACTCGTGACAATGGGGAGGCAGGGGTAGCCGTCCTTGAAGTGGGACTACTTAACGCCGTAACAATGACAACGGCGAAGGCTCCTCAGACATTTCGAAGCAAATGAACATATCACGAGTGGAGCTCTCGGTACAGTGGGGCCAGCAAAGATGCACTTGTGTAAGTTGTTATCCCTCAAATGTGTCCTAATAGCCCGCTACGTTTCCCCGCGAAGCGCCTGCGTTTCTTCGCTTTGTGGTAGGCCCTTCATTTTAATCCGTGGCCTGCCCGTGCTGTATCCCCTTCCCCTTGCATCTCCGCCGAAAACCGGGCAGCCGCGATTATTTTCGGGAAAGTACAGGGAACGTCCAGGATCTCTTTCTGTCGGGGTTGGGGGGTATTATGTGTATTATGCTAAGCCCTCGGCGTTAGTTTTATTGTTGCCATAGCAGCGTTGCTCCTGCAGGCTTGTGACCTCTGATGATTACAGTACAAAGCTTATTGGGTCTCCAAAAAGCCCTTTGAAGATGAAGTCTTTGATGGTTTATATTTATGCAAATCTCTCAGATATTATTTCTCCGACCGAGATTGAATGGAGAGATGATTAAAATGCGCCTCAATGAAATAATAGTATTACTAGTATAAAAAAAATATAAAATGAATAAATAAAACAAAGCCTGTGTGGGATAGTTTTGTCTTTATTGCCAATCAAAAAAAGTGGGTTATACTTACCTGAGTTTATTTTTTATTTCTTTCTTAGCCCCTGGAGAAGAGAGAGTGAGAGGAAAGAGGGATAACAGATTTCTGCTTTCAGTCTCTTTTTTTCCCTTTCTTTTACCCTCTCCCTTTATTCCCCCAACTTGCTTTGAAAGGAAAATCTGACGGATGGAGCTTTTGTGTGTTTCCAGATGATAGATTTTGGAATTTGGGCTACCCCACTGGCAGCCCAGAGCTAGCTGTGAACTGGTCTGTTGAAAAAAATTGGAATGCTTTGGTCTTCAAAAAAAAAAAAAAAAAAAAAGAAAAAGAAAAAGAAAAAAAATAAACTTAATTTTAAAGCCTTCTTATATTGGCTGGAATATTAGTGGGAACCGCACAGAACAGAAAAGTGTCTTATCAAACTGATTGTCACAGAAATCTCAGTGTTCACCATCCGAGGAATCTGAACTGGATAATAGGTCAATCAAACACACTTAGAGACAGACTTAATAATGTTTTTTGTCACTTCGTCACAAAAGACACACTGAAGCATGTCATATTTCTCGAGGGCCGTCTGAGAAACTCGGTGGTAATGAGAAGAAAATATTTCTCTGTTTATTTCACTCTATGATTGTGTGATTTATTTCCATTGCATTTTAAAGAGACATTTTGTTTCGTCGAAGGGAAAAATACATGCTATGATTTGTATAAAAAGTACATTTTAACAACCAAAACCTAATGAGATAATGCAATACCCAAGTGTGTTCACTGTAAGTATCTGTTCATAAATTGTGGCTGTGACAGGGTTATGTGCAAGAAGGGCTATGTTTAACTAATCTAATTACCTTCTTGTTATCCATCACATGTTAATATAATTTTTCTATTTAGAATTATGATCCTGTTGTTTTCAGCTTGTTAATATACAGGTAACTGACAAAATAAAGGAAACAGCAACATAAAGTGTCTTCATAGGCCATTGGACCACCACAAGCCCCTGGAAAAGCTTCAATGCACCTTGGCATGTATTCTATAAGTGGCTGGGACTCTATTGGAGGGATGCAACACCATTCTTCCAGAAGAAATTCCATATTTTGGTGTTTTTCTGATGGTGGTGAAAATGCTGTCTCAGGCGCCACAACAGAATTTCCCATAAGTGTTCAATTAGGTTCAGATTTGGTGACTGTGATGGCCATGGCATATGGGTTTTGATGCTCATAAAACCATGCAGTGACCACTCGTGCCCTGAGGATGGGGGCATTGGCATCCTGGGAGAGACCACTCCCATCAGGATATAAATGCTTCACCATAGGATGAAGGTGATCACTCAGAATGGCTTTGTATTTATTGGTGATTACCTTTTCCTCTAAGGGGTGGATTGGACCTAAACCATGCCAGTAAAATACACTTCATAGCAGAGCCTCCAGCCTTCACCGTGGGAAACAAGAGCCGAGAAGAAACAAGAACATGCCTGCAGGTTTCTTTTGGCATGCACCACACATGCACTTGTCTGCTTGTTGAGAACAGGGTGAAAGATCATCTGACCATTGCCCACTGCCTGTGTTCGTCGCAAACATTTTTAGGTGCAATAAGGGGTTTATCACTGCAACCCGACCATAGATTCCCTCTCTGTGAATTATATATACAGTATATATATATATATATATATATATATAGAGAGAGAGAGAGAGAGAGAGAGAGAGAGAGAGAGAGAGAGAGAGAGAATTCATATACTGCATATTGTAGTTATGTATATATAAAAATATATTTTTTCTTATTTTTTCTAAATTTGAATTAAATATTTTGGTAATTGTTTCTCAAGCTTTTAGTACGTCTTTGACTGCTGAAATTGAGACCGATTATGTAATGTATCCTTCCTGTCCAAAAGAGCTCTTCATTGAACTCCCACAGTTGAAGAATGCACTTTAACTTTAACCGTTATCCTCTAACGATAACGCTACATCCAAAGCATAGCAACTCTGTCTCATTTTAAATACATTACGTAATCTCTTCTATGCAATGCATTACTGAAAAGCACAAACAAACAAGAAGCATCCATTACATAGCAAAACGTATATTTATTTATTGCACATCCAGGTTGAAAATAATCAGCACCATTTGATTTCCCAGGTAAGTCTTATGAGCCGGTACACCACATGTCACTCAGACTTTGACCAGTAACTATGTTCAGACTCAGACTCCACTACCACTGAACTCTGTCCATCTACCTAAATTGTCTTCACCACTGTTTACTTGTTCAACACTATACTCCAAAAAAAATTTTAAAAAAAAAAATACACTAACCTTTTCCTTCCCAGTGTTACAGGTATGGTACGCAGATGCCTGCTATGATGTCTATCGCTGTATTACTGCACTGATCTCGTGCGCTAACTATGATTGTTCCTACCATGTATTAATGCACATCTTGTAAGTCTGGATAAGAGCGTCTGCTAAATGCTTAAAATGTAAAATGAAAATGTAATGTTCAACAGCACCCATGTTTCTGCCATTTGCAGCTCTGATTTAATTACTTTTCCCTCAGTGAAGCAATGTGCAGCTTGTGCAGGCAGACTGTGGGTGCCTGACTGACCAATGGAGGGAGGGGGCACTGGTGCATGATGAGACGCAGTCGTCCGGCCAGCTGAGATTCCTCCCTCCCCAGGCAATACCACAGCCAATTATGTGCCACCCTGCAGGGCTGCCAGCCAGTCAGCACTGGCACAGTCCTGACTCTATACGAGACGGTGGGGCCTACACACAATCTGCACACAATCTACAGATTTGAACAGTGCTTTAAGAGGATGAGCTACCCAGCAGTCCGCATTTGGTAATTTTGCTGAGTCATGAGAGACAGTAAAAGATTTTGGGGTGTTTTCTTTTGCAGCTGGATTTTTCCCATAACTGTCAAATCAATTTACATTTCACAATTTACAGTACAATGCATTCAATAAATAAGTACGCTGATGGAAAGATAGTCAAATAAATAAGGATAACTGTTTAGCCCAATATTGCATTGACTTGGATTAAAGGATTGAGATCATGTGCCCTGTGTTGTACAATCATAGTTCATGTCTATTAGTGCCTAGAGTTTTCTGAAGTATTAATAGTCTTCACTGAACAGCATTACCTGCAAAGTAAATGATCTTGGCAGAGCTCAAGACCCACAAACCAATCACCAGGGTGGTTGATGAAAGACAATCAGAACATTGGCTGATATTGGTCTCCTCTAACTGTTACTCTTAGTCCGGTTATTGCTGTGAGAGATTTTGCTGTGCTGTGGCCCATTTTGGATTCCCTCCTTTGAACATTCAGCTTAACTGTGAAAAAATAACTGGAAATCTACTTCTATACTTATTTCAAAAAAGGAATCTTCTGTCCATTTTTTCAGCAACTAGCAGTCAGCAACTAGCTGTGTTGAATTGTTCCATTGATATGGCTTAACCAGATGGCAAGTTGTGATTGGTTGAAGTGAAGGAAAGTCACCTGAGTGATGTGGATTGTAGAACCAATGAGAAACCATTGAGTGGGTCTTAATTAACTTGCCTGGCAACCTTACTCTGCACTACCTTAACTCTGATGGTCCCAGAGAGACAGCTAGCTGCAGTGAGAATAGAACATGTTTTGTTGAGGTTAGGGAACTATCCCTAAGCTGACTGGCACAGAACAAAGACCTGTAATGGGCACAGCAGATATAGGATGGGGTAATGCTGTACAATTCTGAACTAACATCTGAAGCAGGGCTGGACATCTCCAGTCCTGGTGGGTGTGTATGGTTTTTTTTTTTTCAAGTACCCTAGCTCAATTAGCTAATTATCTGTCTACATCAACACCAGTTCACTCCTAGATTAGACCACAGTGAAAAGTTTAATAGAGGGAGACAAGAATCATCATCAACTGTCATTCATAAGCTTATCAATACATTTAGATAAAATGTCAGATCACGTAAATGATTGGGCTAATCAAATAATTAAGAGCAGAAGTTGACATGACATTCATAAACATACCTATATAGCCCCTTCCTGCCTATAACTGGTTTAAAGGGTCCTATGAGAATCACAATCACCCACAAATCCTCCATATATTTATATATCCATATATAGCCATTAATTCAACAGTGTAATTGAGTGTACATAAAATTGTACAAATTTCTACTCACATTCCATGTATCAAAATCTGAATGCATCACATTAACATTTGTGCAACCAACCTGAAATTGAATTCTGATCACTGTTGCTGATAAAATCAGTTGTTTCCCAGTTGAGTCTAAAATTGAAATGCCATCCATTTTATTTTGACTTACAGTTTTTCTTGTCTTACTCTCTTTGGTATTTTAGGATTGTTTACACCTGACAATCACTGACACCTGGTCTCCTGCCAAATTATTAATTTTGTGCCAGAGTTAAACACATCCTGTGAAGGCGGAGAAAAATATAACAGCTGTGTTCTAGTTTACTATTTTCCTCGGCAGAGGGGACAATACAATCACAGTGTCCTAGATGGTTTCTAAAGGATATGACAGTCATTGGTCTACAAGAATACTTGTTAATCAAATGGCAAATTAAATGAATCTGCATGAAAAGTCATACGAAATTTGCCTTTAGTTTACAGCTAGGTCCTGTGGATAGAACCCAATTTGAATAGCTCTTGGGTAGTACACTTTATCAATCCCCAATTCTTATAATGGCATAATGGCTTGCCTGGAAAAAGGCTTCTCTGCATTTCCAAGTGCTGTGATTAAAAATTATAAGTTAAATCTATTAACTACACATCAACAGCCATATGAATCCAGCTCTACAAAAATATATAGCTTCACATTGATTAATTCAATTGCAGATAAAATTCTGCTGAGCAGGTGGTATTATTACCATTGCATTTTCATTTTATTGATCACTTTAATGACAGCCAAATATAAACGTGTCCAGGAATATAGGTCACAGGAATAGGCTATGAAACTGTGATCCTTATATTGCTTATACACCTATGTTTGATTATAAATAATCAGTTCATAATTATCATGTGCTTCTCATTTTTAGCATTTAGACAAGTTTGTAATGTCAACAATGTAACTTTCCCCATTTTTAAAGACCTAACTAATTTTTGCTTCTCCCCAGATCCCACTAGTTAAATTCCCTAATTGCTTTATAGTCTCCTTCCCTATATTTAAGTTCCATAACTCCAGGTTCTTAGTTAGAATATACAGTGGCCCAATATATCTGCACCCCTACAGTTCACGTGTGGCCCACTCCATTTTTTCAGGGCCCATCTGTTCCAAAAGGAGCCCCAGTGCCCCATAAACCTGCATCCATCCCTACGCTAGTTTTGTATTTACCGTTAAGTGTAATAATATATTATAATAATACATGCCATTTAGCAGACGCTTTTATCCAAAGCGACTTACAGTAGTGAATGCATACATTTTCCAGTGAGAATTGAACCCACAACCTAAGCGTTGTCAGCCATGCTCTACCTACTGAGCCACACAGAACCACTAGTGTACAGTTCCATATAAGTTATTGCTTGCCTGATGTGGTACTGGCATATTCCACAGAGGACATGCATGAAAGTACGCGGAACAGCCATAATCTGCACGGATCCCTAATGGAGTAGTAAGAGGCCGTACGAAGCTGTGGTCAGAGACTGTTAAGCAGGAGCTAATAATGATTATGTCAAACTTGACACCTCATAATTGGCCCTGGTCAATTTGGTGCTGTGGGTAATTCTACATAAGCAACACAGTTCTGCCGTGAGTTTCTCAATCAACGTTGAATCAGTCGGGAAGTTGTATTTAATAGTGTGTCTGACACGTAGCCAACCATGTGTTTTTACCCATTAATAGCTCACAAGCATTAATTGTCCGTATATAAACAGCAGCTAAATGGAATTGCTAAAGGTGCAAAACAGGAAGCGATTGCAATCTGCTATTGGCAAAGCCATCTACTGCTTGTAAAATATAATTATAAACCAGTAAACCTATAAGCCAAGATCAATTCACAATGCAATTATCAACTTGGAGGCAACGGTGTTAAATCAAGTCCAAGGTAGTGTATTAAGCATGGCCTCAAACAGCCTAAAATTGAAGTGGATACATGTTTACGCTAAAGTGAAGTTGGCTATGATTCTATGGCAAGGTGGAAAAAATACAGTTTTGTAAGTTTTGTTAGGTTAGTAAATCAGGGCATGAGAGCATGGCCACTGGGGCAACTCTAGCTTGTACACTTTCTTATTGAATTGTATTCAAGTCTTAAATGTGTATTGACATGTTTTGCATATAGCTTCACTCAAGTACACAATTGCATTGATTTTTGTTGTTGTGTTTATTTGCAAAACAATCGAAAGGAAATTAGAAAAGTCGATTTTGAAAATTTAAAGTTTTCCCAATTAACTCTGATATTATATTCCCTGAGATATACGCATACACACACACACACACACACTTCCTCATGTTACATGATATATTGAACTAGATACAATCCTGCTGGATAAACCTTGTGACTACATCCAGTGGCGATTTTAGACCCTATTTAGGGGGACTTTAGCCCCCCTGTCTTTCATCTCAGCCCCCGGAAAATGTTTAGTCATTCTTTTCTAAGAAATGTAATATATTTTCATTTTTACTTAATATCTATTTTTTAAAATACCACAGATAGAGAGTGATATTTCAGTTTAGAGAGTGACCACCATTGTGGTGTTTTTGTTTTGTGTAACAGAAAATTAATGACAAATTTAGGCTTTGCATGTGTACATCTCACATTCTCATTGGGGGCTGAGTCCCCCTAAAGGTCAAATCCTAAAATCGCTCCTGATTACATCCATTAATTATTTTAGATTTGAGACATCATAATTGGCCCTTGCCAATTTGATGCTGTGGGTAATTCTACATTAGCAATGCAGTTCTAATTACTAACCTTTTCCTTCCCAGTGTTACAGGTATGATACGCAGCTGCCTGCAATGATGTCTATCACTGTATTACTGCATGGATCTCTTGTGCTAATTATGATTGTTCCTACCATGTATTTATGCACATCTTGTAAGTCGCTCTGGATAAGAGCGTCTGCTAAATGCTTAAAATGTAAATGTAAATGTAATGTAGTTCTGCTATGAGTCTCTAATAATTATACATAAGTAATACAGTTCGGCCATGACTTTATCAATCAATGTTGAAAAATGTGCTTCGTATGGGAAGGTGTATTTAAAGGTATGCTTTTCATTTAACATGTAGCCAACCATGTGTGTTTACCTATATGACTCCCAAGCATATTCAAATTGTCCAAGTCATTTACCTTCCAACTCCAGAAAGTGGTGTTGGCTTACAATTAGCACCATAAATTAAGAAAGGTACACATTTCCTTTAAAACTATATCTTCAACAACAAATCTGATGCTAATATACAGCTGTGTGAAACTTTCAACCTCTCGTTGTGCCTCAAATTGCAAAATTCATGCCACCGTGAACACGTTCCCCTCGATAATGTAAGATATGACATCCCCTTTCAAGTAAACAGCATGTAAACAGTAAACAGTATGTGATGCTCCGTGATTTAAGTAATGGGAAAAGCGAAATAGTGAAGAATATTACTCTTCTCAATTTAGTGCATCGTTGCATCTTTTGTTTTCCTCTCTGTGGGCCGCTGCTGTATATATAGTGCCGTAGTAATGCACAATCTGTTTGCTCCTTACTGCCAGTAATTTGGAAACTAAGAATAGCCTGAAGGAACTATGGCAGTTATCACACTGTTGTGAGTTCTTTATCTGAAAGGTTGAAGTCAAGCCCTTTTTACTCCTGTTTTTTTTGTCCTTCTTACTTCTTTGTGTTTGTTCTTTATGCCCGGATTCCAATGTGGACCCTTGAAATCACTTGTGGGGGGATTTGGGTAATAGCGGGTGACTTCTTGTTCATGCAAGAATTGCCTGGGATATTTTCTGCGCTTTATGAATAATACAGCTTACTGCCCCAAACACTCTTCGCTGTATAATGTCCCAAAGTAGTCACTTTTATAAACTTCACTTACAAATCAAAACTGTCTGTCTCCCAGATTGGAAATGAAATTAAGGAGTCCATTTCCAGACGTCTTCGGGCATCAGGTGACATCCCTGAAACCACGGTAGAGAAAAAGTCAAAACCAAACAAAAGCCTTATCTGTTATGGCTTCATCTAAGAGTCCTTCATCCCAAACACTCTTCTTCACCTTCTGTTATGCCAAACAGACTCAACCAAAACCTCATCATCCTAAGTGGACTCATCCTAACACACTACTCTGTTAAATAGCTACGTAAGCCCCTCTTCAATCTACAGGTCTACATCATGTCATGACCATATATCATATTTCAAAAGACATTCGGTGGCGACTGACAATTATGCCTTGGACATATTATAGTGAAAGTTTTACATACACTTCCCTGACACTAAGCATAAAAGAACATCACGCTAATTGGAATATCAAATGTCAAACAGTTGCACATTCATTGGTGTGGTGGAATTAAAAATTACAATGAGGGACATTTGCATGAAGGAGATTAGGATATGTCTGTTTAGGATAAGGGAACGTGACCGTTTGTTGGAATGGATGATGCTGTTTAGGAGAATTAGTTAATGTAATATAATGTTGCGTGGAAGTAAAGCCTTATTGGCTGTGGAATGAGAGTGTTCTGGATGAAGATGTTTCATGATGAGACTGCAATGGAGGTGGAGTGAGTAACGAATTGGGCTACAGTGCCTGAGAAGATGTACTTTTTTTGCTGAGCTTTGAGGCAGGGCTGAAACTTAATACCTGTGGACTTCCTTAAAATTGACACCTTAGACAGAACCTGTGTTCTCCAAACAGAGCTGGAAAAGGGTTCTGTATGTCAACTTTAATGAATTATGTTAAACCAACAAACTCAGGTTTTTCTTTAAACTCTCACAGACCTTTGTCTTTGCCTTATGACATGAGGCACTACTCCTGGTGATGTTGGAAACAGAGCATTCTTAAATGGGAATCAGTCTTGGACCTGACCTACAGAAAGACACTCATGTGCATACACACACACATACACACACACACACACACCGCTTGGACTGTTTTTACAGTATTTACATGCTACATTCCAAAGACTTTCGTTTTGTGTTGTCTTTGCCTTGTGGCCTTTGATTCATGTTTGAACCAAGGAATGCCTCCTCCCAAGTCAAAACACCTACATCTATGGTATTTCCAACTGCAAAAGCGAAAGAAGAAATATGACCAAAGAATACTTAAGAAACATAAAACGTTACCACAGTACATGTTTCATGATCAAGATGAATAATGTGTTTTTATAAACATCGCATGCCATCAAACTTGAGCCTGTGACTCAAAAAACTGCTCAGCAGTGCAAATATGAACGGCATATTAAAGCATCATTGTACTCGATCCTCATTATATTCGATGTTGTCGCATTACATGGCAGCCAATTCTTTAAATCTTGGTCCATGAGCCCTGAGTAAAAAAAATAAAAAATTGGAGATTACATGATCAATTGTTCCTGTGGAAAGTGTTCATGGCTGTGGTCTTTGCCAGGCACATTTCTGACAAAAATCGAATCCACTGCTGTGTCCAGACGAAGGCTTAAAAATAAGCTGGCACCTTGGCACGATGCCACATATTTCTATTTTCCCCGTATATTTTTTTAAATGCCTTTTTTAAATTGTATTCATGTTTCATCTCAAATATCATTATGTCTGTTTCGCTTGGTCGTATTTCTACTTACCGTTTCTCGTATGTGATTTTCACAACAACAACAAAAAATTAATTAAAGATGACAGACTTCCGTCTGAATATGTTTGTGTACAGTAGCCTATACATTAAGCACAGAGGTCATGTCAGGAATAGTGGAATAGCATTGTGAATAGCGATGGCTCTAATTAAGGTCATATTGCTCTAATCAGCCCTGTCAATCTTAATGGGCTGGAAAAGCACGACCGTTCCATATCTGGCACCTTGCACTGTAAACAATGCACTTGTTCACTCAGTACTCTAATTCAGCATAGGGAAATGTTAGGTCTGAAAAAGTATCTACTTGATAAGGCAAGGGGATTATCTCCTCGACAACATTCTGAAACAAGAAGTGAATTCGTTATATAACTGGATTTACTTTTAGTGCACAGGGATACACCAGTTGGCGATAGGTTCGATTTCAGTTTCTATAAGAAATATGCCATCCAGTGTTCATTCTATAGCCAACGCAATATGCATTTTATTTACTTTAAAATACAGAGAGTAAGCATTTCAACTACTTTTGTGGAATTTTTTGTTCGTTTACGATTTCTTAATTTTGTGTAGGGTAAAGAACGAAAAACATGACACTTGTTTAAATTAATTAAGGACAACCCCCAGCATTTAACGGTGCCTAGTATGAACTTATTTTTAGCCATACCTGGCATTGGTAGGCTATAAGTTAACACCTTGTCTGTAAAGAGGAAGCCGTTTTGGATTTAACTTGACTGTTACATCTCAGTAGATCTTCGGAATTTGGCTAATGTCATCTAAATCTTTGTAATTTTACATGACGTTTCTATTATTTCCCCAGTTTTATTTAATCTTTCCAGCCTGCACAGCCGATTTCATTCTTAAACAAATCTTTACAATTCCCTGAAATAATACAATTATACAATGAAGGTGATTAGAACCTTTTCATGTCGAGTAGTCGAACAGGGAGCCCCATTTTTATTCGTGTCTAGAGATGTATTTAACAAATAATCCAGTACAATTCAGTGGAGAGATCGAATATGTAAAACACTATCAGTGTAATTAAAATTAAATGTTTGGGTTTTATCAACTTAATAGGACCCGTGTGGCAAATATGGTTTCCTTTCTCTAATTCCCCGCCTGGGGTTCTCCATATAACGTCTTCATTGTTTTACAAGTGTGCCAATGACAATTTGTGACCTCGTCCTAACAAATAATTATTCCTATGCAATAACATGTAGGACGCGACGATGTATTCGGACGTAGAGCATTTAGAACAAAAAATAACAATGCCGGATTAATGACGAAATATGCAGCTCGCTGTATGGACATATTCTTTTTAAAATGTTACAGTGTAGCCTCCAGGTTACGATATCTGAAAAGTCTGTCAGCAAATTTTAATAACTTTAGAAAGTAGGGTATTGGGCTTTGATTTCACAAATGGTTATAGGATATAGGGTATTGTTAAACTTTAAAAACTGTACAGCCATGCATTAACAAAAATAACTAAATGTATTCTGTTTGAAACAAGGCAATATTAAATTACAACGCGTTGATCCAAATGATTCGGCAAGTGATTGTGTTGTGGGGAGCTTGTTTATGGACACGCGTAGATACTTTCCTTCTTGATTTCGTTTGATACTATACAGAGAAGTCGAAAAACTACATTGGAAAATATTTTTTTAGCACTACAGCAACGAGTTCTCTTGATTCTAGGTGACTTTAACCAAAACAATCTTAAAGTAATGTCAATGATCGAATTGGACTAATATTTAGGATATAAATATCCATATTGTCAACTAGTGGCAAATACATCAAAGATAAGGCTTCATTTTTGTTCTCTACTTTCTTTTAAAAAGTTGTGGTTTTGATTTGCTTATGACGAAACAAAGCAATCGGTTGTATATTCAGTATACTCAGTTGTATGTTTTATTTTATATAAGCTATTTATTATCCATGTTAAAGGGGCTAATCGTATACTTTATTACTGCCATGGATGGGATGAAAAGTATTTGTATTGAATCAAAAAAGTTATCATAGCAGGTTTTAGCTGCAAGATTTGCAACAACTTGCAACCCTTTATCCGTTCATCGAAAGGTTAAATAAATACTTAAACAAAAATGAATCGAAAATATTTAAGTCCGTGCATTTGACAAACGTTTTAGCCAAATTCGCACGTGAAGCTCATGTCTGTTCGAAACCGTATCTTGAACAACAAAAAAATGACTATTCTTTATACAAATTTCGCATTAAATGCCCAAAGACATTTTGTTTGATTTACATTTGTTTGATTTCGTTTTTTGCTGTTTGATTTTTGTTTGAAATGCCTATATGCATTTTACACTCTATTTAAGTACATGATACATATAGGCAAGGAGGTCGAGGAAAACTTGTCCCCAAAACCCTTAAAGTTGTTGGGCTGAATAAGTTCCCCCAAGAAATGATCCTTGAGCTGAACTGCTACGTGTCCAGCGGAAGATAATTCCCCCTCGGTTAGTTTTGTGACGGTTCCAGAGCTGAGACGGCGCTTCCCTACATAATCTGAAGTGACTCGCTCACTTAAATTGTGACAGATCAAAGACCGGACCGTCTCCCCACGGACCCCACTAAAAACATTCTCTTTTGTCTGCGGTTGCTAGGATTCTAGTAAACTAGAAAGGGTGTCGGGGGCGTGCTAATCAGACTCGTTACAGTGTGGCAAAGTCTCTCCAACTTTTCATTTTTTGCTTTGACTTCGACCCCAGGCACCTGCAGTCTATTGCTTGTCTGATTTAAGATTATTTTATAAACGCGCAATAACTATTTGGGGGAGTAACTTAAGCCAACGTTACAATAATGACAACTTAACCTGGAGACTCGCCTAATGGCCAGGTTTTCACAAAATAAAACAATGTAATATAAATAAATTTAACTTGAAATTTGGTTTTATTTTTTCTTGTTTAACCTTTTTTAAATGTGTGTAACGTGCAGTTGAGGTTTAAATACTTATTCAATGACCGAATCGGTAGCTTTCGTGTTTAATTAGCTATTTGCAACTTCACTTTGCTTTACAATGTATAGGTACTGCTCAAGGAATTATAAATATGTTGATCCGAGAAAGCAATCTTCTCTCTCTCTCTCTCTCGAGTCATTTCAACTCAATAATCATCTCAAGACAAAAATGTAGTCTTATGTAGCCTAAAGTTCGGTCACTTCTATTTGGATATAGGATTAATCAGAAATAACGTAAATCTGGTTGCATTTAGGCTACGTGATCAATACCGAGAACCCGAATTCCAAATTAATCACCATGCAACTAATGAGCATAAAAACTAGGTACACATATTATTTTCGGATGATGTTACTGCCAATAAGCCTTTTAGAATAGGCTACTGTCCGGTGAATTAATATGTACCATTTCGAATAGTCACATTTATTTAATTTCAATGCATATTCACGACGGCTGTTTGCCATCACAGTGTATTAAACATTTTGGTATTCAGTCTTTTAATTACAGTAAGTAAGGCGAACTCTAATTTCAAATCATGACCTTGCCTCTGAAGTGAAAGTACCTGCAAGAGCGCACCTGGACTTTGCCAAAAGACGCCGTGCGAGAAAGTAGCCTACCCTTTCGACTTAATTACTAGTTGTGTTATAAGCCTGCTCACTTTTTGTGAGGTATGGACACAGATAAAGCGATTCATTCAAAACTTTGATGAGATCCAGCCTAACACCTGTGATGTTTTCCCCCTTTAATAAACTATTTTTTAAATCTATTTGCCGGTATCTTTGAGTAAACATGCTTGTTCATTAACATTTTAACCGTATTGTAATTTATGGAGTGGAGACAAATGTCTAACTTCTTGATAACTGTATACAATTATTTAATTCATAAGAAAGAACAATATTTTCTTTAGCGTTGTATTACTGTATTATATACTGTATACTGTATTTGGTTGAGTATCCATACACCGATTAATTCAAAATGCAATGCAGTTTGATGCTGGTGGTGAAATAATTAGCCTACACAGCTGTATAAAACAGGCGGCTGGTGCCACCACTCCTGGAATCAATGGTAATCGAGTGACACAGGTGCTTTCAAGTTCAAACGTTGGTTCGCGATGTCTGGCGATTAGTGACGTATGCATCCTTGCGTCACAATCGAAATTGAAACGTGCCTGGAAAAAAAGGTCAGTGGAATAATTTACACCTTCCACAGTCCGTATCACTTGTGTCGCTACACAATTATTTGGTAACGGCAATTTGCTTTAAAAGAAAGTGACTTCTAAAATAAGTTAGAGGTCTTTTTTTGTGTGAAATATAAAGTCTTTACACTGTTCCGCCGAGAATCTGCTGTTGAGACGGCACCCAAAGGCTTACGTTGATGGGAATGGATGAAGCCGTCTATACACTTCAAACAAGAGGGGTGTCTGTGATTGATAACTCGTATCATGTCTCAATCTCCAGGTTAAAATTTAGCACTCGGTTTTTTTGATGACCTTTTCCGTCTTCATCGTTTATCCCTGGTACACCACTCAAAATAATTACATTGCACGTTGTCTTACTTTATTAGACCTTTGGGCTTTGGGTAAGAGGTCATCATGATACTGGTTGCACGTAATAGTAGCCTACTGTATATTTCACAACATGTGTGATTGTAGTGCACATTCAGCTGTATATGAAGTTAATACAATTCAATAATGGGAAATTCATAGGAAATAAATAATGTTTTGAGCTTTCATTTGTGTGCATGTATTATTTGATATTAATGTAGCCTAATGTAAATTAATACATGACATATAACCAAAAACAGCACCATACAATACAATAAAAGGAAAATAATATAATACATATTTATTATTATTATTATTATTATTATTATTATTATTATTATTATTATTATTATTATCATCGTTGTTGTTATAATAATAATACTAATAACAATTAGTAGTAGTAGTATGATTATGATTATGACTATTATTATTATTATCATTACAATAATAATAATTATTATTATTACATTCATGTTGTTGTTGTTGTTGTTATCATTAAGAGTGATATACAGTTGACAATGTATGGCTATTAACAACTTAATGATATACAGACAATAAAAAACTGAATGCATGATTTTTTTTTAAATGACCAACTGGATTGCAGTTTAATTAAGTCTTGCCCTTAGTTGCAGTGTCAAACAACCAGAGTTTGTGACATCTGGTTTGAGGAGCTATAAACCTTTTCAAAGGATTTAGTGTTCAATTTATACCATCAGCTTCATTCTATTGTGAGAGAGCTACAATAATTCTGAACCTTGTTCAAGTGCTCTATAAGTATATCCTGCAAAACATAGAAACAATTATTTCTAATCAAGTCAGTTTTAAAAGTACAGTAATTATCAGTATCATCATCATTTAACCCTTATATGAAATATTATATTTTAGTCAGCAAGCAACAGCTAAATGCTTTGCACCCAACTAAATATCAGTATCAATAAATGGGTGCATAAAACAGGAACTAATACACTGAATAGTCCAATGTGTTGGTAGACCAAATATATAAAAAAGTGTGACCTGACTAATAGCCCAACTGATATGTTTGCAATAACCTCAGCGAATGTATTTAGTTAATGATATCCAGGGGATTATGCCGGTGTTTTTAATGCTCAATCACAGTTGCCATTGCATACACCATTTTCCAGTTCTGTCTCTCGACAGCTAAAAACCACACAGAACCAATCACCCCTGACAGCTATACACCAGCAGAGTCAAAACACTGACTCTTTGATGTTTCTCAAAACAGGTGAAGAACAGAGTGCAGCTTGGAATGGAGTAGGTCCATCATCCTTACCTTAGTCTGACCTCATTCGTGACAATGGGAAGCAGGTTTTACCTGCTACTCCTGCTTTGCACTTTCATTTATCGACAAAATTCATAATTTTATACTACCAGTCACATGATATGCTCATAATGTGCGTGAATCTCGGTCGACGAGACATTTAGGAAGAGACAGTGCACTGAATAATTTCTAATAAATACTTGCCTCTAGTCAGCATCCTGAACAGGGTAGCTTATCAGTAAGCAGTAAGGGATGTGGTTAGACTGAATGTATCAGTCGGACAGTTGGTTTTTACCAAGACATGGACCACATCAGACTATTTTCTCATCTCTAGACAGCTCGCCTCACAGGTTTATTATGGAACTCGCTATCAAGACAATGACATCTGAACTGATTTCTAATAGAATACAGTTCTATTCGTCTGCCCTGGCATCATTTCTAATGATGTTGGGTACCAATGCTCACTGGATGGTTTGATAACCATGAAAACCACATGCCATGGACGTCTCAGTTATCAGACCTCAACCCAATTGAACACGTATGGGAGATTCTGGAGAGAAGCCTGAGACAGTGGTTTCCACCACCATCAACAAAACCCCAAATGATGGAATTTCTTATGGAAGAATGGCAGTGCATCCCTCCAGTAGAGGTCCAGACACAAACACCCAGTATAATTTATGTCAAGACGCATTGAAGCTGTTCTGGCAGCTTGTGGTGGCCTTATGACCTATTAAGACACTTTAGGTTGGCATTGCCTTTATTTTGGCGGTTACCTGCAGGCTTGCATACATTTTACATTACTCCTATCATCAACGGTTTTGAGTCAGGAGACTGAATGGTACTCAATCATAGCAAAACAAAAGCAATTTCCAACATATTCTCAACTTGAGCTGCTTGCACTATATATGCGCTATTGTGCTAATCACTTAAGGTTCTTGGCAATTTGTGTTGGTCACAACCCATCAAATTAGTTGTGATGTGTTCTTACGTCTAATCACTGGTAAATAACTTCACATTTGGTTCTGTGTGTCTCAGTAGGTAGAGCATGGCGTTGGCAACGCTTAGGTTGTGGGTTCAATTCCCACTGGCACCACATGTACTGAAAAATTTATGCATTCATTACTGTAAGTCGCTTTGGATAAAAGCATCTGCTAAATAGCATATATTATATTATATTATATATTATATATTACATTTGGCATAAACAGTTAGATAGCTATATTCCTTTGATTACTACTTGGTAAAGCTGTTTGGTTATTTTCTACAGAAGTAGTCAAACAACAGGGAGAGAAAACATAAAATAATTCAGAATATTAGTAAAAATGCCTGAACACATTAGGTTTGTATTAAAATAATTTAGAACACCAATCATATAAGCTGGCATTTACTGATATTGCAAAAATCATATTTCATAAATCATATGCTGACCACAGAACTACCATTTTGCTATGTTATGATGGCGTTGCTCACAGTTATGCTGTAATACAAGGACATAGGAAGGCTACGGATGATATGAATATGAATATAAGTTCTCAAGAACCTCAAGTTAAACAGCAGTGCAGTATAATGGTTAGGGAAATGGGCTTGTAACTCGGCATTGCAGGTAAAATTCCCACTACTCACCTCTCTGCACTGGCTCCCTATTGCAGCACGTATCAAATTTAAATCACGGGTGCTAGCTTATCAGGCCACTAGGGGAACTGCTCCCTCCTACCTCCAGACACTCATCACACCCTACACCCCAGCCAGACCCCTCCGCTCTGCCTCCTCTGGCAAACTGACTGTCTCATCGCTCTAGGCACCAGGCAGCCGCTCCTCTCGCCTCTTCTCTGTCCTGACCCACCGGTGGTGGAATGATCTTCCGCACTCAGTCAGGACCGCAGAATCACTGGCCCCCTTCCATAAGAAACTAAAACCCCACCTCTTCAGACTTCACTACCACTGATTTTGTACATTCACTAATTATCATCATTCTGTACATCAACTAATTGTCATCACCATTGTTTACATGTTTAATACTGTATTTCATATTTTGTATTTATGTTTAATACTGTATAAAAAAAAAAGATTCTACTAACCTTTCTTTCCCTGTGTTACAGGTACGGTATGCAGCTGCCAACAATTATGTATATCGCTGTATTACTGCACTGATCTCTTGTGCGAACAATGATTGATCATACCATGTATAAATGCACATCTTGTAAGTCGCTCTGGATAAGAGTGTCTGCTAAATGCCTAAAATGTAAAATGTAGGCACACTGCCGTTGTACCCTTGAGCAAGACACTTAAACAGGTGTCAGGTGCTTATTTTTTCATCCTTAAACCCTAATTGTAATGGGTTACACATTATGCTGAATATGCCTAATCAATATAATACATTGTATATTATATTATATTATACATTATATAATACATATAATGGCTGGCAGTGTAGTGTAATGGTTAGGGAGCTGGGCTTGTAACTCAGAGGTTGCAGGTTCAATTCCCAGACGGGGCACTGCTGTTGTACCCTTGAGCAAGGTACTTAACCTGAATTGCTTCAGTAAAATATCCAGCTGTATAAATGGATTGTATGTAAAGAAATGTAAACTGTGTAAGTCGCTCTGGATAAGAGCATCTGCTAAATGCCTAAAATGTAAAAATGTACATTGCCATAGACAAAGGAAGAGAAGACACATTAACACATGGAATAAAGGTGGAGATGGGGAGGGGTAGGGATGCTGGAAACAGCAGGCACACGGAGGTGGAGGTAGATGGTTTAGCAGTTAAGGTCATTTCTCTGATACATTTTCTCCTGAATCTTTGGTCAATAGCTCCAGGTGAAACATTTTCACCAAAAAAAGTTCCTACACAGTCTGTGAAGACCTGTCTGTGTCTCACAGGTTCTCATGAATGTACCCAGGTGAGACAGTCATTAAAAGCAACAAAAAGGAGTTTACAGTTCAGGCATGTACTCCTCCTCTATATTCTATTGCTGAAGTACACCAATATGAAATAGCACATACTAAATAACTTCATATCCAGGAGCCATGAAGTACTTATCACTTTTTCCAGGCTATTAGCCGTGCCACTAGCGAGGTAGCAGTTATTAGGCAGGCAGTGTGGTATAATGGTTAGGGAACTGGGCTTATAACGTTAAGGTTGCAGGTTCAATCCCCAGGTGGGACACTGCCGTTGTACCCTTGAGCAAGGTACTTAACCTGAATTGCTTCAGTAAATATCCAGCTGTATAAATGGATTGTAAAGAAATGTCAACTGTAAGTCGCTCTGGATAAGAGCGTCTGCTAAATGCCTGTAATGTAATGTAATGTTATTAAAGGGTCTAGAAATAGCTCTTTGAACTTGTCATTTATGCTGATTGGATTACCCCTTTTCATTTTCAACAATTCAAATCATAGATCTTGGTTTTCCCATCCCACCGTAGAGGTCCCCCTGCTGCCCCATCCATGAAAAAAAAAGTTACATGTGAACATCTACCATATACTGGAGAAGCAGTAGGAGTGTGACTAGTTCCCTTGGCTGGTGCCATGGTCTTAAACTCATCTTGCTGTACAGAGCGGCTGGCATGGACTGTGGTTCTCAAACCCGTAGCAGACCTACCCCTATTACACTGATATTCACTGGGGGCGTACAGTTAGTGAACAAAACTTGGAAACACAACAGCGTTGCAACAACGAAGGGTTCTGGTGGTTCCCTAATGGTGTGGGGTGCATTTTCCTGCCATGATTTTGGGGCGCTCTTGCTGAGTCAATCGTTCAATTGGTCGATCGTTACTTAATGGTGACGAGTGATCATCGTCACCCCATGTTTTAGCGCTTCCTGTAGAGAGAGGTATCTTTAAAGATGACAATGCCCCCGTCCACAGAGCACGAGTAGTCGCCCGGTGGTTTTAGGAGCATGCCACTTAGGTTATCCATATGTCATGGCCTTCTCCTTCACCACATCTGAACCAAATCAAGCATTTACAGGATATTCTGGAATGACGCCTGAGATCACTATGTATATTTACGTATGAATATGAGTTGAGCACATGCATCTAACCAGATATGATAGCGCACTATTCAAAGTCCACAGAATTCTTGTACTCGAAATGTGATACATGTTATCTAGAACAGATGAATAGGATTTATCCCGTTTTTAATGGCAAGAGATAAAGAACCCTCATCTAAGCACAGTGCAATTTCCTTGATTTTTCTCAAATACCCAGCAGTACAGATTTATCATCTGAGCTGGTTTCAGGGAAACTATACAAATGTGTGCAAAGCATGTTTGACCATGCGATCAGATATCAGAAAATGATGGCAGCCCAGGTGAAAAATCTTAACTGAGCATTGAGTGCTGAGTACTAAAACCATATTTTAGGAGTTGTTATGACACAGCCACTATGATAAGTAACCAAAATGTATTTGTCTGATATGTGTTAAGGTGTCACAGCTGGTTGTGCTCTCGAAATCTAAAATATCATAAAAGTTTGAACACAAAAGTGCTTCTTTTTTTTTGTGGGCTCAGCCCTTTAAGATATTTTTTTAGAAGAAGTCAAACCTGCCAATAAAATCCAATGACTTGTGTAAATGTAACTGAGTAAACCTTGTCAGAAGCAGGTTTGGCTCAAGAGCTCAAGCTGTCTATAAGTGTCTATAAGGACCTCTATCTACAATTCACTTTGAACGGCTGATTGTGTTCTCCAGCAGGCAGAAAAGGCCCCTACCTACTGTTGAATGTTGTTAAGAATCTTTTAACGAACTCTTCAAAAGAATCATCCCATGGTCGTTATTTTTTTCATCACTCCATCCATAGATAATTAATTAAGTATGTGCTTGTCCCAAGTGAGCCAGCCTACAAAAGCTGAAAGTAATTGCCAGAAGGTTTTGGATTGCACTTGTCAGTTAACTGCACTCTTGGGCACAAATTGGCAATATACTGTGAAACCACAACACAAAATGTTGAGCTATTTTCTTTTGCATGTTGGCTGTACAGTTTGCCTCATATGGCTGACCTCTGTTCACAAACAGATGGTTTCAAAATCCAACATGGTTCTTTTAATCACAAAGTACAAGTTTGTCCTTTTTTTGTAACTCTTCCGATTATAGTTTTACTCTGAAATCCTAGTACTCATGTGGAGGGTCTGCTGATTGTAGAATATTGCAAGCTAAGAGAATCCCAGGTATAGAACAACACTGTGCCCTGACTGTTTCAGGGGCATTGAATGATTGGAATAGTGCGTCCCTTCATTTCTACCTTTTCTTTCCAGCAGAGTCTGCCAAGATTTCAGCCTCCCGACTGAGGAATTAGAGTCCATGTGATAACGACTGTTATCATTTCTACAGCTCATAAGCATGGAAATAACGTGAAGAAACAGTGGCCACAAATTGCGTGGACAGGGTGCACTTAAAGCAATGAGGAAGCAACATTTTACCCAAACACGGACCTTTCCTCACTCACAAAAGCCTGGGCTTCCAATAGAGAAGAATATATTGAACTCAAGTTTACCCTGAGAAAACATTTTGCCTTGCAGTTCTGCACTGTGAATTATAATTACACTGTAATAACACAACATATTATGTCACGTTATAGATTTGTGATTTGTGATTTTGATTCAAGGCTTCAGCAGTTGTATTTGAGCACATTGGCTAAATATATATAACCTAAATATAATTTTCTTTTGTAAAGCCATAGTTTTCAATCAGATGTTTCAGAAGGGCACCTGATAATGGCAGTGATGCTGATAGTGGTTCTGTGTGGCTCTTTAGGTAGAGCGTGGCGCTGACAATGTTTGATTGTGGGTTCAATTCCCATTGGGGCCACATATACTGAAAAATGTATGCATTCGTTACTGTAAGTCGCTTTGGATAAAAGCGTCTGCTAAATGGCATATATGATTATATTGATCATCAAAGTACTGAAAAGTAGTGAAACAAGGATCAATAATGGGTGAGTAACGTCACATCACTCACATTTAGACATTAAACATAAAATGAGCTGCTGTCATTCACGACCAGCAGCTGTGAGTAAATTACAATTTACTCCTTAGGAAGTTTTCATTCTTAAATGATTCATATGGATGATATGTATTATGTATTATAACTTCCTGAATTGTCGATGGGAAATATAATACAGTGCAGTGCTCTCTATTATCTACATAAAGTGTGAGTTTAAAAAGGGTGCAAGTGTGTGCCTTCTCTAGGATTTATTTTCATCGTATTTCAAACCAGTGAATAAACGATAATCAAACACAAACCTTTACACGTACACCAGAGTTATCCATCTATGCAAAACCTTTTGTACTCCACTTCTGAATTTGTGAACAATATATAAAGGGCTCTGTGAGGTCAGCAAGGGAAATTTGCTTGTTTAAAACCACAGTTGTTTGAGCCACCCGGGCTGCTGGGTGGCTCATCCTGTTAAGGCACTGTTCCAGTGTGTGGATGACTCCCACGGTCTGGTATCGAGTCCAGACCATGCCAATCCCAACTGTGGCCAGCAGACCCATGGGGCGACTCATGGTTGGCAATAGCATCGCCCACGGAGAGAGGGATTCAGTCGGCCGGGTTGTCCGTGTCTCGACGCACACCAGTGACCCCTGCTGGTCAATCGGCCGCCCACAGTCTGCCAATATAAAGCTGTGGATGTTCCTCCAACTCATGTGCAAGCCTAACTCGTGGACTGCGATGTGAAAATAAGCAACGGCTGACATGAGTTTTGGGGGAGAGCACGTGCTTGTCTACGCTCTCCCAAATTGACCATGGAGGTTGCAGTGAGGGCAGCTTAGAATACAATTGGCCATTCCAAATTGAGAGAAAAGGGGGTAAAAGCATTTTTTTACAAAATGATCACAGAGTCACCAGAGCGTACACAAAGCCACACCTATCTTGGAATAAGATCCATTTGAAATGCAACACACAAACACAATTGGGTAAAGTTCTGCTCAGAGTATTTTCTGTAATAATAAGCAATACTGGGCGCACGACAGAAATGTGTTGAAGATAACTTATTGCTACAACTGTATTTGTGATATAGAAGATGTGGAGGTGAGGCATAGTGGTGCAAGGAAAGGGGTAACATCACAGAAAATCTCTCATTTAATTGTGGATGTTTTTCCTTACCTTGACTATGGCAATAGTTGTGAAGTTTGATTTAAATTCTTGCTAGTAGGGTGCCATTAACTGCTCATAAGGGCTAATTTTTCATTACTGTAAACCTGGGCTTCCCATTTATCTTCATATTACAATATAAATAAATACAACCATGGCAATATCACAGACAATGTGTAAAGGTGTATTATATCTGAAAGTCTAAATATGTAATTTATGAAATATGTAAATATTTTATCTACCTTTTTTTCTGGGGACCTCCTGGGACTTCTTCATAGACCCCAGTTTGCAAACCCCATCTATAAACAATGCCATCTCTAACCTTTAGGTCTCAACAGCTAAGAACAGAACTGGGTAAAACAATAGTATAAAATTATTATGTTTATATTTCCAGCTAAATTTAGGGTGAACGTTCCAACTTTTAAGTAACAAGGAACATTGCAGGGTTGGCCTTGGAACACTATTCGATTATGTTATTGCAGTTAAAGAAAAATGTAATAGTGGGTGGTCATTCATGTTAATTTTATTTGGAAAGATGGCAATGTTCAATTAATCTGGCATTTAAATACTTACATTTGGAACATTCCTAAAATGTTTTGGACATGTATTCTCTATGATGCTTTTCATGATTATATGACAACCATCAGGGGATGTTACCAGTAAGTGTGTATGCAACATGTGTGAAACGTTTTTATTTCTGTGATTTAGACAGAAATTATTTGGAAAAACAAATATGTTTTAAGACTGTTTGGGGAACATTCCTATCATAATATTACCTCACCACTACACAGGAATCTCACCAGAATGTTCCCCAATGTTTTTTGGCACATCTTGCATTATCTGAGTATACACATGTGATAATTTGCACATTCTATCAATTGTATCGGTATGTATTCTTAGTCGCATCAACGTAACATAATTTGTAACAAACTGGTTGCATTCCTGTAGCCAGTGTTACTGTACACCTCTTCAAAAGCACACTACCACATAATGCACTGAATTTCTTTCTTCCATTGTTACATTTCCCCCACACCCAGTAATTGCTACCATGACAATTCCAATCAAGTAAACTCTAAATCATGTGGAAGCAGAATGACTGCAATAACAGGTTGCACTTGGAATGACCCTATAACATGCATAGCCATATGTAATACAAATACATGCATTTGCATGCCCTTAGCATATAGTGTGGAATAATTAACTGCAGCACAATATCCTCTGGTATGCAAATCAGAAATATTTCATCCATCTCTCCAACCTCTTCTAGACCAATAGGAATTCCAACATTTTCAGCTGTCCCCGGGTCGCTGTATAATTCCCTTACAATCATCTACGAAAGTCGAAAGAACTATGAAAGTATCCAGGTCTACATTTCTTCCTCGACTATTCTCTTAACTTCAAAAGAATGCGAGCACGCATTGCACTGGAGTGACTTTAACGTTGCCGTGCAACCCTCTGGCAGCCGTATCATTACAAGGAGCAGGGATAAGGGCAGCGGTCGATCTGTACAACTGGAACTTATTCCTGGCACAGGCTCTGAGCCACAGGCACAGGGTTTAGTTGATGAGTGAGACCTTTAAATACGGAACCTGTCAGACAGGCACACCATCTGTGAAGACCGGAGAGTGTCTTACAAGACTCTCCTTCACTCTTTTCTGTCAGTACAGCGTCTGGCTCCAGAGTACCTCCGGCAAGGCGTTACTTGGGTACAGTCGCCCACAGGCAGACTTATGGACGCCCTCACAGGCTTTGCGTTTCCTGGACACTTAATTCTGGACCCTGAGGCTGTCTCAGCTGGCAGGCACTTGTCAAGCACACAGTGACCAATGAGGTCTTCAAGCAGCTCTGTAATGATGGCTCCGTGATCCATGTTACGGAAGTCCTGGGTATCAGGTACTGGTACCTGTGGTCGTATCAATGACCTTGCTCTCAACACCTAGTGGCTTGGAATCACTCCCAGTCCTGTGGATTAGGCTTTTGGATCTCAACCAAGTTTTCATGCCCACAGATGTTGTAGAGTGCCCAGGTGCTCTGTCGGTTTGTCCGCAGTATCGGGGAGACAGACAGGGACGAATCTCGTCGAATCCGAAGTCTCCTCGCAGTGTGTGTATTGGACATTCATTTTGATTGCGTATTTAAGAGTCCGCAATGGCCCTGACAAATTATTTCACAGGACTGTGAAAGCAAAATGGGGAAACAATCACAAGTGATAATGAATGTACCCTTTATAGAATTCTCATATAATATCCATGCAATATATTCTCATTATCTCTGTATAAGTGTGTGTGTGTGTGTGTGTGTGTGTGTGTGTGTGTGTGTGTGTGTGTGTGTGTGTGTGTGTGTGTAAAACTCTAGAGAAAAAGTCAAGAAGCTAATTTGGACTCTGATGGATATTTAATATATTGGATGCTAATGACTTTAAAACATCACTGGAATAACACTACATCACTACTGCGTTGTGCCATGTTCAAGTTCTAGGTAAAATAATCGAATGCTCTTTCCCTCGGAGTATTCTAAATGTGAAAAATAAACTTGGGACTTGGGTTAATTAATAACATACAGCGACAATTGAGTAAAGGTACTAGATACGATTACATCTATATAAATAACCTAACTACAGCATTTAATTTTTGCACATTTCTGCATGTGAAATTGCTTTTTGAGGTGATCAATTTATAATTACCTTAGCAGAAACTTGTAGATAAAGAGGGGGTAATAGACGTACTGTCAAAATAGGCAGCATAAGACATGAGAAAAATGTGGTTATTGGCTATGTTCCCATTGCACTACCTGCGCAGGAGGCACGCGAATAAGCATTCATTTTACACGTCTATTCCTACTTCTCACAGCGAGTAGACATTTGGAAGTCGACACTCTCACAGTTAAATGCGTTCTACACCTGTTAACATCGTTTCTCCACATCACGACACTCAATAAGTTTGATTGAATTGGCCTACTCCTAAAATCATAGCCAATGATTTCAACACATAGCTATTGGCAGGTTACTCGGGGGAAAGTCCTCCCTCTTAAATCACTGTTAAATCTGGTACACGTGTTATTAGACACCTCGTTGGGATTTCTGAGAGCAGTAGGGTATATGGCAGTGGATAACTTGCATATTAACTATATATATTTTATCTTGAGTGAAGTTATTATTTTACTTGTTTTCGAACAGTGGAT
This sequence comes from Aldrovandia affinis, assembly GCA_029706075.1. Taxonomy (NCBI): domain Eukaryota; kingdom Metazoa; phylum Chordata; class Actinopteri; order Notacanthiformes; family Halosauridae; genus Aldrovandia; species Aldrovandia affinis. The sequence continues at coordinate 3,546,737 of JAINUG010000039.1, read as the reverse complement.
TCTCGTTTAGGCTATATAACTTTGTTCATCCGGACTTTTTCGATTCAGACTATCTTCTGTTCATCCCAACATGAACTTAAAACTCACTGCAGGCAATTGAGTCCTCATTGCCAACTTAAACCTAATACATTTCTATATTTGATCTATGTAGGTATAAATACGTTTGCAAAATTCCTTGAAATAATGAAACAATTCATTATAAGTCAACAAGTGACTTATACCGTATGTTATTATTTCTCGAATTGTTCTTGGCTGTTGGAGGCGCATAACACGTATCTTTAAATTTAACTTTATCGCTATTTACAACCCGTGCTCAGTCTGGAATTACATAAGACTGAATACCTGATTAAGACGTTAAGATTCTACTTTGCTGTAGCTGGCAAATAATAGCTAGCCTACCACGAGTCAGAAGCAACAAAAGTACTTGTCGAACACTGGCAACCCCGCTGTGCACTCTTCTGTAGAGTGTTGCAGAAATCAAGCTTTTCAGAGCTAATTACAAATAAATTATGATGTGTTCACTTAGTAATTGATTTAATGAAGTTCCTATGAAACTATTAAAACCGGGTATAGGTCAGGCGAGAGACACCCCGGAGCGCCCATTGTCGGATGTTTAACTGCACCAGTCTCCACGGAAAGACATCGGGGCTAATAGGTGAATTCACAGCTGCCCGAATTGGACTCCTGCGAGAAGAACGAGACGTCCCTAAAACTTCAAAATCAAGTTTAACTACTCACCCAGTCCTAATTAAAGAGGACATCAACCTGTTCCACTCCCCGCGTTTCTAAATTGTTTACAACGAACTTGTCTACTCAAAACTGAAATTTGCAAATAATCTTAAACTGACAAAGCCTCTAATGTTCATTTCAGCCCCGTTGAACTATAATCGAGAAATAAGTCGGTATCTATACTTACAGTGTGCTGCATAGTGAAAATGTTGATAACTTTGTAGTTCCGAACAGAATCTGAACTTTTTTAACGGGTGGGAATTTGGCCATAGAAGTAGCTTGCAGGCTAGAACTGAAACTAGCTCATATTTTCCCACGTATTCAGGAAACATAAGCTAGTAGCCAGGTAGGGTGCATGGAAAGTTTTGGCAAAATGCCTGGACAGTGAATATGCGCCCATTTTACTTGGACTAGCCTTTGTACAATAGACGGTGCGGACATTTGGCAGGGGGAGGGGGAGGTGGACGAGAGATGATGTAGGACTGTTTTAATTGTTCCTCGCTTTAATAAACCTCCAGTGATAGCTTTCGGATGACGTAGATTGTAAATGTTCTTAGAGCAATCACTGTCCGACATGCAAGAACAGATCGAGTATTGATTTGGAGACCTGTTGTAGCTTAATGAGGTAGGTAGCCTACAGTAGTTTGGTTCGTAATTAAGAAAAGTCCCTAACACAAATCTGCCTATTCTTCACTCCGAGGGCAGGTGAGATAAAATGTTACGCTGAATGACTGAGTGAACGAATGAATGTATGAATTTTAAAAACCGAATGAATGAATGATTTATTTAAACGAATGACTGATTTTTGGAAATGAACGACTGTGAGAAGTAGTTACAAAACAGATTAATTTATGGATAGGCTCCAAATGCCCGGATGTTTTGAATATATTTTAATGTAATAAATAAGCTATTTGCCTATTGCCCGGATTATAAAGGATGTAGCCTAAACTATTACACATTTAGTCAACTAAAAAAACATGGGTTATAATAATAATAATAATTTTGCCTTATTAAAGCGTAAAAAACAAACGAATTTGTCGTTTATTTCTAAATGGAAAATAATTTAATGAAATTTAAAGTGGTGATTATCTTCTATTTCTGTCAATATGCTCATTGAAATAGATGCACATACTTTTTCAACTTTTATTTGTGTAGGCTGCCATATGATACAGAAATGATCATTGCCCGTCACATCTATAATGGGATACAGTGTGGGTTAAAGATCCTTGTTATATTGTTATATTTCTAATGTCACATTTAAGCACACGGTTAAACATCAACATCTGTTAATTAAGCATGTATTTATTCATGTATTTATTTGCACTTGGACTCAATCAAAACATTAAATGAGCACAAGCCATTGGTTTATAAGTATTTCCTCATTTACATCTCAGTCGATAGTTGTAAATCACGGATAAAACAACCGAAGATAAATAACTGTCATCACTGATTTTCCTTTCATTGCAGCCAGAAGTTTACTGGTAACAGCAACTCTGTTACAAGCAGATTTAAATAGCGTCAGTTTACGCTGCTCATATTTAACTGGCAAATGAAGAATAAACCCGTGGGCTGGCCGCCCCATTTAATTTCACAAAGCGTGTAGTAACGATAGTGGCGCGTCTTTCTCGCTCATCTATGATAGGCTACTAAAAATAATAGGCTAATATCAAAGGCGGGAAAAGTCACGTTTAACACTTAACATTTCAACGAGTAGCCTATGCACTACTAATCACATTCCTTTCTCCGTGTGCTTTTTAATCTGTAAACGTGTATTTGCCATTGCCAACATGTATTGTTTAATAAAGATGTGTGCTAGCCTGTTATGATTAGATGTGGTAGGTTATTTACCCAATATAAAGTGTCTCGATACCCATTGATGACATTAAATTCGTGATCGGTATCGTTGTGATATTTATTTTGTATTCGTGGAAATGAATCTTGGCTGGTTTGAGGGAGGACTCATTTAAGTTTTCTATCAAATGCATAATTAGCTTACGCGTGGCTCTGTCACGAACTGCCCGCTATACTCAAAATTAATTTTTCACACCACCTTGACGATTTATTTATATACAAAAGTATTTAACTGATTTCAAAACGGTCTTTGTTATGTGGGGGTTTATCTCAGGTTTTAGCCAAAGGACAAGTTACAATGAGAAAGCGTGAATGGACAGCGTTTCCACCAGAGAGAAGCCACCGTGCCATCAAATAAACGGGACAATATAGGAAAGAACCGACAGTGTTTTCACTGCGACTTCTGCTTTGTCTTCTAGAGAGTGGCGTCTGCATGTCTGACTTAGAAAGTTACTGATTTGCTGGCTGTATATTAAAGCCGTCCATGTAAATGATTTCTACGGCCATCACAGTAAAGGAGAACAAATCGCTGACAAAGAAGAGCCGTTTCAATTCAACAGCGTCGTTAGGACAACCAAAAACTATTCCCCAGATAATAAGTTCCACTTCAAAGCGTTTCTCTTTCAAGGGTGACTGCTCCACTCTTTTTATGAAGTCCCCTTTCTCACTCAGAGGAGTCATATGTTTGGTTATTTTTCACTGTGTTTATTTTTCACCATTCACAGAGAACTTGTATTTGGCTAAATAAACACAGATGAATACTTTCCCTTTCCAAATCGAGGTTTGACAAAAGAGAGTCAATATAGCTAAACATTTAAAGTTAAAACTCCATGGTGTCAATAGAGGATGCAAGGGGGCAGGGAACTAAATATTAAAGATTCTGATTAAATGAAAATTGACTGAACTAACATGGCATGAAACAAAGGTCACTTCAACTGTATCTTAATAGTGTCACAAATTGCGGTAGACAGGCTTGAATGTGGAGCTCGCTCTTGGCTCTCTCATTGCCACACTAACCGTAACACGCAATGTCGATGCACCATAAAAACGATATAGCCTAGTATGTGAATTTCAAATAATGAAGCTTTCGAACTTCACGCTGCCTGATTCGGCACTTGAGACTTTTGGTTCTAGGCATGCAATCGAATCACGCTTTTTATTTTCCCCTCAATTTATTGATTTATGTATTTAATTGTATTCTTAGAACTGTGCAAACGTGTCAAAGCCAAACCATATACAGACTTGGCCCCTTTTTGTCTGGGCACAATGAAGGCAATATACCAGTCGGTTCACTTGGCTTTAAACCATTAATAATGTGCGAGATCACTGCAATTCTTGCAGTGGTCGGTGGGAATGCAATTCAAAATCACCTGCACATTTGCCGGCAAAACTTGCATTTCCGCTGCTAATAAGGTGATTTGCACAAAATATTATTTGTGGATGTTGAAGCAACTACTTCTGTGTGTATTTCACTGGCTCTGTAAAACCTTGTACTAATGTACGAATTGTTGAGATCTTTGAAGCCCAATGAAAGAAAATGTCCTCCTCGCTTTGATGTCTGACGGTTTAGTGGCAGTAAGTGGTTTCCTACTAGATATATTCAAATGTGAATGTCTTGCTTGCCAATAGCTATAGAAATCTTAACGCACCATGTAGATTGTCCAAGCGCCAAGCCTTCCGCTCGGGAATAGATTACTTTGAAGAGGAGCAAGTCTTAAATTAGTCCATTTTCTTTCGATAGACTGGACAGGAGATACTTTGAAATCGAGACTGTGCGATTTAATCATAAAAATGAGAGAGGAAATTGTTTTATACGTTTAATACGAGAGCCTGTTTATTTCCAGGTGTCTTTTCTGTCTTATATTTCACATGAATGATTCATGCATTGGCGGCTTTGTTCAGTATTTCATTATGGACTCCATTAAGGAGCTATAACTTTACCCATTGATCAGTTTCTTCATTTAAATGCGTATTACTCTGGCGACTTATTCGTCACGCTACAGATGGTGAGGACATATTTAAACTCCCCACTCGCAGATTGTTTATCTATTGCTCGTCCCATATATTTTAATACAGCTCTTTCTTATCACAGGAAGGCATTTGGCTAAGAAACTGTCCCCGTAGCCTAAAAGTGAGGATTCAAGTCCTATATGGGCCACAGTTGAAGTTGTACCAGTCAGCAAGGCTGCGAAAGCTAAACTAACATAAAATGACACATCGTAACTATTTTCATGTCCTATTCACTTTTATTCATTTTTTTAATTAATACTACTTTCATCAATGTTTATCGTGAACACCAAAGACCTCCAAGGCCAAAACAGTTTGTTTTTTTCCATCAAAAGCAACAGAATCATGCACTTCGACGACACACTGAAACACTACACTGGGCATGCGAAAGTAACTTTTCCACATTACACAGCTTATTCAAGTAAGAAAAGAATGCCAGTTGTACAGTCCACGAAAATATGCATCACTAAAGTTCACCAAACTCAATATTAGTCATCTTTGGTGTATCTGTAACTTTAGGAGAACGGTACACCACCAAATAAATTACAAAGGCATATAGATACGTCCACATTTACAACCATCATTTCAATTACATACAAATCCGTCAGCAATATGTCAATTTTACATATTTGAGGTCTCAAAGGACAAATTATGACTGTTAAGATTATGTATCCCATAATGTTTTTTTGTATTTGTTTGTTTTGTTGTGCATAAAATATATATTAAATATTTGTTTAAATACAAGACAAAATTATCTCAAATTTAGCCACAGTCGAGAGGAATGTAGCCTACATCGTGGGCAGCCCTTGCGATGGTTAATTTTACCTTTCTTCTCTTACCCACAACTTTTGTGTACATTGCGAAGGGGTGAATTGAGAATGCACATTGTTTTATAGATGAATGTTAGAGATATTATATGGAATATGTTTACAATATTTTTTAATCTGTAAAAAATGTACAAAAAACAACAAAAAAGATTACCTACATTAGCTCTACACATTCAAATGTAGATACTTTTATAACATTATAAGCTATATAATTTGAGAAACATGCCCAAATATAAATGTGAAGAGCTAACATACTCTGTATTTACTCATTGGAAAGTACACTTGTCCTGCACCATAAATGCCCTACGCGGTTATTGTGGTATGAAAATGGATGGATCAACTCGGTAAAAGACTGAAGGGTGGTTATAGCAATGCGACCATAAAGACAATGTCACCTTAGCATACTGAATGGGTGGTGACTGAATCGTGTCAGGGGCCAGGACACCATCCATGTCTGTACTGGGTGTACTTGTATGTGTTGACCTGCAAAGGCTGGTTTATGTACTTGTATCTCTGGATTATGTTGTTATGATATACAATGGCTTTTGGGTTTTTCTGATGTGCTATTGTAAGATTTCACTAATAATTCTTCATCCAGATATACTTTACATTCTAACTTATGCATCTGACTTCTACACATTGTACAGATATTTAAAACATAAGAATAATAATAATAATGATAATAATAATAATAATAATAATAATAACAATAATAAAATGGATTTCAATGGCTGTTGTCCTTAACGTTTTGATATCCTGGGCACTGTTTCCTGTTGCATTGCTGAACATATTCATATTTATGGAAATGGGTGCAATACTTTAGCAATATTTGTATTTGCATTGTTGGCGTCAGAGCACTGTCTTTGGATTTGAGTTCCTGAACGCGTCCTCTTCCTCGGAGTCCGATGTGGGCATGTCACTGGACGGGGTGTGAAGATGGGTTGGCCCTGCGTTCCCATGGCACACGTACCACTCGTTTAGGTTGGTAACCTGAGGCGAGAGGCTGTCTGAACACCTCCTGTGGGCCTCAGGGTTCGAGGACAGTGGGCCTCTGTGAGCCAGAGACGAGGAACGGTAAGACGGCTCTGTGTTGACGGGAGGGGGCGGGGGAGATTTACAGTGAACCTTCATGTGTTTTCTCAGGGAGCTGGGATGTGTGTAAGACTTGTCACAGCCTCGTATTTTGCAGTAGTAAGGCTTGTCACTCGTGTGGACATGTGAGTGCTTCTTCCTGTCACTGCTGTTGGCAAATTTCCTGTCGCATCCGTCAAATTCGCATTTGAACGGCTTCTCCCCTAAAAGAAAATCAGATGGATAAGCAGACAGTCAATGTTAAGCATTCAGTCTCCACTTATTTGAAATATAAACACACAAGTAAATAAATAATAAATAAATAAATCTTCAGGAGAAGACATTTTGAATAGAATGACAAAATTACTATTGCCTACAGCTCAACCATCCTCAAAATATGGAAAAATTAAATATGTAGTACCAGGTTAGCAGAAAATAGCAAAGGTGATTACAACTGGAAAATAGCAATATGTTTTATTTCAACAGTGTAGGGTTAAGGTGTTTCACTTTATTATTTGATCTTTTGTATCTAGAATGGCACCAAAAATCCATAAAATCCTGATATACTATTAGGTTTTGGGGGCAGGTGTGTTCCAGGGAACAGTTTATCCTCAATTTACAAATTAATCTTTTAAAAAGATAGTACATTAGTGCAATGTTATCAGTGTGAAAACCACATAATTGTTTATGAGCTGTCAAATATACCCAATAACACTGCTGGAGTCCTGCTTATTTTTAAATGGGTGTGATTTTTCCAAAATAGCATTATGCCTTTCAATATCGCCTTGTCCATAAATTACATTTTATGGTAATTATCACATTTTATGTCTTATCACATTTAAATCGTTATTATGAACTGCAAGGTGCGCAGGTTCTCTTCATTTCGCACTCATTTTTTGTCTGGCATATTTTGAATTTATTACACATTTTCACATTCAGCCCCCGCCCCCCTCGCATAAACGATCAACGGTGTTTGTCGCAGCCAGTATTGTTTCTTGTGTACCCTTCACGTCATTTTCGTCAGTGATTCGCTTGTCCTCCTTAGCACACATACCTACATACCTTCTGGAACTCTTCAACGAAACAGAATTCTGTATTTGAAAAGTCTTTTGAAAAAAAAGTTTTTGAAATAAAGACAGTAATTGACATTCACTTTCTAATATGAATATTGGTAGCCTATGTGATTGTTTTGGTTCAAATGCAGATTTATGATTTATGTGCAATCTGCTCCCGCTTATTATTGATGAACCGCCCTTTGAAAATAGTTTTGTTTTTAACACACTAATAACAAGGTCTGTTATTTAACTAAAGCCTGTCCTACGTGCGTAGCATTGTTGATCGAATGGAACTTTGGAAGGTTGGTGGTATAGGCTATTTGGGAAATGCACCTTATCTAAAACAGCCAAAGTTAAGTAACATAACCCTCACGGTAAAGGCAATATATCGTGAAATGTTGTTGTTTCGTGAAATTTGGTTTGGTTCCTGGAATGCACCCCTCCACACGTTATGGGGTTAAATAACTGTGTTGGGTATTCTATCGCTTGAGGCACTGTAAAGCATGACAAACGTATAGTAAACAAAACCCGGGTAGTTGTTCGATTAATAAAAGTTCATAGTAAATAACTAATTTTACCTCATTTAAATACATCTGGGTACATTGCTAAAGACAATGGGAAGACCGAACTATGATCTGAGGGCAAACACGCATTAGCCAGCCATCTACCAAACAAACTGCCCTAAGTAATTATTTTCAACCAAACTCAAGATTAGTGCGTAGGCTACCATTTATTTTAAAGCAATAGGGCGCATAGCCTACAGCCATATCATGCGTTAAAAACCTGAACTCCTTTCTGTGCCAATTTTAAGATGTACTAAAAATAAACATTACGATTCACGAACGGAAAATACCTGATTACACACTCAGTTGCTCCCTCAAAAGTTGGAATAAATTACTGTAACTTTGGTAAAATCCCAATAACACTTGCCAACTTTGTGAAAGTGTGGCTCGTTATCGTATTCATTAATGTAAGCACTTAAATTGTGTTCCTCGGTGCCGTGCACTCTTTAACTAACCTGTGTGTGTCCTCTTGTGGATCTTGAGGTTTTCCGAACGAGCGAATACTTTTCCACAACCGGGGAAAGGGCAAGGGAATGGTTTCTCTCCAGTGTGAACTCGTATGTGATTTATCAGTTTATACTTTGCCTTAAAAGCTTTCCCTTCACGCGGGCATTCCTCCCAAAAACAAACATGACTACTCTGCTCCGGTCCCCCAACATGCTCTATGGTGACGTGGTTAACTAGCTCGTGCATGGTGCTGAAAGTTTTGGTGCACGGTTTCCTTGAAGTCTGTTCCTGGTCAATCCATTTGCAGATTAACTCTTGCTTGATGGGCTGCCTCATGTACCTCAAAAACGCCCCCGCGGCTGCATGAGGCGTTGAAGCGACATTCACATTTAAGTTCACGGAGTTGTAGCTGTGGAGCGACGGTCCGTAGTGTTCGGGCCTGTGTCCGAAGTGCTCCGGCCTGCCATAAATGTCCGCCGGAAGACTCAGTCGCAGTTGCCCGTTCAGAGTATGCTGGTGGGACCCCGGGGCCGCTTGATCTTGAAGTCCAGAAAAAAGTGGATGGGTACCACCTTCCGTGTGCCCATGAGCACCTGTTGGAGAGAGAAACATGCCATGGTGATGGGGGGAGGAGGCGGAACTATGCTGGTCGCTAAGCGCGTGCATAGCAGAGGCTGAAAGCTCTCGCCTGAGGATGAAGTCCCTGCTGGCGGTGTAGCCCGAGTGGGGGTGAGCCACGGGGTAACCAACTGTGGTCTGAGACGAGGTGAAAGATACCGCGGTATGGGCTTCGGGGTGGCTTTGGGTGTGCTGAGATGGACTAAGTTTGAGAGCGTTTGCCTGCGCCATGTGCTCAGGTCCGAATGGAGTGAGTGCCACTCCGGGGTCGTTGCCCATTTCCCCGGGGTGGAGGTGGGCATGGTGAGAGTGAGGGTGATGCCCCCCTACCCCTGGGAGGCCTGTCATATTCTGATGAGGAAAGGATTGAGCTGCTGCCAAATCCGCTAATCTTAGCGTTGGATTCCTCTTGCTGATAGGAGGCTCCATAAACACACTGTCAAGTCCATCCACACTTAGTGATGCGGTTTTCCCCCTCACACCTTTAAAAAATATGAAAGTATATGTAACCGTCTATTTAACTTCTTTTGTCCTGTGTCTAACTCTGCTTTCTCCCTTTTCCACTCAAGTCCTCAAGCGATCGACAGAACATACACCAGTTGGAAGACACAGTGGGGAATACGGTTTAGAAATGGCACTGCGGGTATTGGACGGAGTTAGATGAATGGCAGCTAAAGGAAGGAGGCGATTGGCTGTCTTTCAACGCAGGGGCACAGCGGGGAACCGCCCCCTCACTCCCTTTATCACTGTCGTCTCCAAAAGTTACTCACAAAGTTAGCAATACGCGTTTATACGTTTACGTGGTAGGTGCATTGGTTAATATAGTTTTTAAAAAAGGTTTCCTGAAACTGTCGTTTTCTTTATTAGATTTTCTTCTTGAGATATTTTTTTAGAAACTAATTCCACAGTTTAACTTTTTTTAAACCGTTCCTTTTTGTATTTGAAAATCACATTCAAATTATTACTCAACAACCAGAATAAACTTTAATAAACTTGTGAGGCCTTATGCGTAAATAATAATTTTCATTATTTACCCCTGTACGCCTATGCAGAGATGTATATAGCCCCCTATCGATCGATGTGTAGGTGTTCTTTCTACGCCTTTTAAAAGCGCAGGTTTAAATTATATTACTTTTGTCTACGTAATGATATGGTATGTCTGCGACTGTGTGCTATATTTCTACAATAGAATTTAGTACGTCTTCACATATATTTAAAATGGCAATTTGTTAAAATAGCATTTCATTAAAAAAGTGAATTGCTCATTTAAACATGAAATCATGCCGTTCTTAAATTTAGATTGCGAAATTCTTACTCGCCAAACTTCTTACTTGCAATAGTCTTACTATTTTACGTACTTACAAAAGTGACACTATCATTCATAATAATTATTCATATTTAGTCACTGCTGAATTGATAAGGATGGAGAAGTTTAAGAAAAGGTGTCAACGAAAAGGAAGTACCAGTAGGTGTCTCAAAATTAAAACTTAGATATTTGCGCATTATTTTCACTGCCCCATCCATTTTACATGAATGTACTTTGTTCCTGCATTTTCTTAGTCGTAAACAGATTTAGGGAGCAGTTCAATCAACGGGCAAAGCATTACATTATAATTTAAGACACAGACAGACACTTGCATTTTCGTTGACCTCTTCATCGCTCATGAAAACACCGAAATATGAAAAACAATGAAAACTGAATCGCGTTTCTACTTCACGAGAAGATAAAATAGTTATAAAATGAATGTTCGCCCGTCATTGTCTCAAAGCCATTCTTACAGCTCAGTTATAGTCGGTTATAATACCGATTAATGAATTAACCCGGATTATTTTCAATATGCCTACTCCAACTGCAATGGCAGCGCATGACTGATTGGGCCGACGTATATGATTAATGTATATAAATCCGATTCTGAATTTACATTTACATTGTGTTTACCATATATGTCCTGAGGATATTAATTACCTTCAATTTTAAACAGGAAATTATATAATTGCATTAAAATGTATTAATTTACTCACGGGTGGAAAAGGAAACCTATAGCTATGTTGCTTTGTATTATGGCATCAGGACAACCCTTTGTAGGATCTTTGTGGACCTCAGCATGATGTATATCTGTCATCGATTTAATGTCTTAATTCAAAGATACCTTTCACAAATCGAGATGATACACTACAGGAATCTTTATTTGCGAGAAGAGAGTCTTGCAGAATATCGCCCACATCACATATTCATAAGACAAAAGTAGCCTAAATGAATCCTTCACCATTTCTGGTTCAATGTCCCACAATGTTCTAAGGGGTGGATGAACTTAAATCGTATAAACTATTTAGTATTCTTCAAATGTATCACATGCAGTACTGACTAGTTGACGTTTGAAGTCTGCTTTGTTATAAATAGAAAGACAACATTATGATAAATAAATAAGATTTAAATAAATATAACACGGACACACACGGATTATTACACTTCCCCCAATAACTTCTAGATCTCCCAAGACAAATAAACGTTTTTTTCTAGAAAATAGATTGACCGGTATCCATGAAAGTCTTTATCATGCTTTTAAAGCCTCATTGCCCAAATTTCTCAAGCACACATATAATTCTAATTGCAACTCTTAAATCCACGTGCACGTACGTGCCAGTGCTGTAATTAGAATCTTAAAATGACACACATTCAAACATTTGCCATGCAAATAGTATACACATTAAAACAAATACACGCATTCGAACATCCCCCATGAAAGATAAATATGTTTGACTTACTAAAGAAAAGTATCAGAATATGCACATTTGCATTACATCCCACACCCAGACCATGCAAGTGCAACTGGTATACTATGTTTTAACTTTTATTAAAAGTTTCGGAAAAACTGGACTGGACTAATATTGGACACAAACAATATACAACGCAACATACATGTTTGGGGCTTGCATGCGATTATTGTTATGTACTGTTTATGGGCGTCATGTCAGACGACTAAAGTTGAATACATTATGCATCACGTGAGGTGAGTCAGGCCAAGGCGTAGCCCTACCTGTTTGGAAAAGGTGTTCCAATGTATAGCACATGTGGTGTTATATAAGGAATCCATGTTCATAGCATAAAAAAGTAGTAGTTTATTAATGTAATAACTATTTTGATAACGCATTTATAAATCCTCGAAACGGCTCGTGGCCTATTTGTGTTCCTCAATCGCGCAATAACCGAACAACGCCCCAAGTTTGGTTGCAAAGTCTTAATTTATTGCATCTACTTAGAACATAGGCAATGATGTAATCAGAAGTTCTTTTCCGCATGTTGAAGGCTTTGATGCGTGTATATGTATACACGCGTGCGTTCGTGTGTAGCCTGTGCTTGCGTGAGCGCGTGTGCCAGTGTGTGCGTGCGCGAGTACATATTTCCGTTACTTGTATTCATTCATTTAGAGAAAACACCTCAATCACCTTAGTGTGTAATGTAGCTATAGCTGTCAGTGAATGCTGAGGGCACAACTAACTCCCTTGTCCTTGAATTGCTGAACTTTGGCTCACGTGCATGGCCGCAGATTACTCACATGGGGAAATGCATCACATAATACTGAGGACAATGCATATTGTCAATAGATGTTTAGAACTAATTAACTGAAATAAAATAGTTAGCCGTTGATGTAACTGTGCAGTTAATGTAGAGGTTTGAACTTGTAATCTGGTTTAATCATAAACGGAGGATGAAACGATTAGTTCGGCTGCATTTATTAATTGTATTATATGATTTTTAGCATTGTATGTAGCTATTGTTAGTTATAGCCTATAACTTATAGGACTATGTTTGGGGTAGATGGATGGGGATATTTGATATTTGTCCCACAGAAGAGGTTGTGTGTGTTTGTGTGCTTTGCGGGATGAGTCTACAAGGCACCCTATGCGTTCTTTCATGGGTCGTAAGATTTATATCGACATTTATATTTAAATTAACAATGGGTTCTTGTTTAAACCAGTGACATGTCTGCTTGTCGATGCTCGTGTTTTGTTTGTAAGTTTGTGAGGAAACAATAAATACATAAACATCCACATTGATTTCCAGAACCCCACCCACAAATCAGAAAGCACAATGCAATTTAACAAACATATGATTTTGGCCATATGTGAATTTCTACTCTTGGTTGATTGTGCCTGCGCCTGCAAGTATGTATGAAGCTAGTATGAACATATTTTATGGAGAATAATTTTCCAAAACAGTAAACAATACATGTTACCAAGCAAAACAGCAAATCAATGTAGGCTAGTCTACCATTATGTGAAATGATAATATCCATATGCACCGCCGTGAATATTGTATATACATGTAGGCCTATGAGGACCTGGTGCGGTTATTGGCCCTCTATAACCTGTTGAAATGTCTTATTTTTTAAAAGGGCTTCTCTTTTTTGTTGTTCTTTCTCTCTTCAAGCAGATGTAAATCCAAATCTGAAGCAAGGAACAGCAGGGCGATTGGGTTCTTTCTTTTTCCGTTTCTCTGCCCCCCTTTTTTTTTTTTCCTACTCGGGAAGGCTTTTTTTTTTGTAATGTTTTCTACAGAAATAAAGCACCTCTTAAAGAGGTCGGGAGATGTGACTTTGAACTTGGATCGGCCCTGCAGTCCTGCAGAGTCCTGCAGAGAGGGTAGAAATGGTGTTTTAGAAGAATGGTACATAACCGGACTGCAGAGCCTGGGGTCTGGAGAGACAGAATTCCAAAGTTTTAATATGCTGTTCCCACTCCATTATTTGCTAGTTGATGCGATTGGAAGCTACAGAGTGGAGAGAGAGTTTGGTCTGTGACGGGATAGGACATTGTGAGACAAATATATTCAACGTGTAAGTAAACTGTCTTAATAACAATGTTCCATGTTTCAATGGGCTTCTTGTGTCCGCGCGTATCGTAGCTCTTGAAGGCAATTCATAGCGTCTGTGCTTTTGACTGAAAAGCAGCCACGATTGAGCACGGTGTCAACAGGAAAAAAACGTTCTCGTAAACCTTTGCCGCCAGACTGATTGAATTAGTTCAAATGCATGGGTGCCATTTAACTGGGCTTTCAAAGAATTAGAACAAATGCAACTTTTAACTGAGAACGTGTGAGACTCCATAATGAATGTTTCAATTTACTGTCCAAACACTCGCCTTGTAATCGGTCTTGATGCAAAGCGGAAAAACGTATTTTTTTCATCGTTACCCCCACACAACAAACTGCACCACTCATCACAGTTTAGTGATAGAGATTATTGTACATTAGTTAATTGATATCACAAATATTTCAAACCAATTTCAAGCAAATAAATTAAAGGACACAAGTGACCCAAAGAAGCATGCGACGACACACGCGTTTGTGTGCATATATAAATAGTTGTGTATCTGTGTGTGTGGGGTGAACCCAGAAGCGCAAGCGGATGTGTGTAAATAATCAGGGAAAATGGCGCCAGGAGGAGTGCAATAATCATGGCAAATATTAGGAAAACAAGTTAATTGCTTACCATGCGTACACAGGAATATATATATTACTTACAGAGAAAATCAATTTTAGTGTCAGTTTAAGGAAAAGTTGACCATTCATTTTAAACTTGAATGTGTATTGGGACGTTACTATGAGACACTCAACAGAAATTAGTCAATACATGGACAATTTACCTGTAATAATGTTATCGTTTACACATACATGGGTGAATATGATAAACAGGTCGAATATGAGCTATGTTTTGTTACAATCATAAATATATCAATTTGTGTGCATCATTTGCAACATTTTCATTATAATAACATATCAATTAAAGGGATTTTTCTATTATTTGAGCATTGACTATTAATAATGTCATATTTTCAAAAATAATTATCAAAATTGAAATAAGGTTTTTGAAATTGAAATTACAATAAATTAATATTTAATAATACACGTAGCGTGTCTTGAATAATGGATATCTAATAATGGATAATTGGATCCTAATAATGGATTATTTCTAAATCATAAAAAAAGTCTAACGTTTGCAATTTTAATTTGCTCACTGATTTAATTATGCACTCTGCACGAATTATGCTCAATAAAGGATCTAGGCGAAGCTATAGATGGGTATAGTTAATATGAACTATGCAAACGGAGCTCCAATAAAATAACAGGTGGACTTGATTTATGAATCGATAAATTCCGTGTTTTCAAAGATAATAAGAAAAAGCATGTTGTTTATCTATTTCCAGAAAAGACCCTTCGGAAAAAAAGTAGGCGGTAATGATCGGGGGAAAATGGCGAAAGGCTATTAGTTGCAAAAGAGATACCTGTGATTGGTTGGGTACCTGGGATTGATGAGGCGCAGTGGCCAATGAGACTGCGGCGCGTGAATGACCGGGCTTCTGTTAAAGGGGCGTAAGAGCAGAAATTGCCAGTCCAGTGAGGAAGAGACCCTCTGAGATAAATACAGACAAACGAAAGAGATAAATACAGAAATAGGAACTGCAGTCTGAGATGCACCAAGAAGCTACTTGAAGAAGATCTAGTAAGACAATCGTTCATATTGACAAATTTGTGAAAAGGAACCAGCGTAACTTCTCCCGTTTTTCAGGGAAAAACGCAAAGGAATCATTCCACATCTTTTCATGGGGATTGTAAATTAAGTACCAGCACATATAAGTGGCTGTTACAGATAGATTGCATTTTGAAGTTAGAGGATCATCACTTTTGTCTTCTCCCAATGTGGTGTTTTGCACGTTCGGAAGGCGAGACTTCCGTAGAAGGCGAGACATTATCACATTTTTAACCTTTTTTGACGCTCAGTTAAAGTAACTTGTTGTTGTTTTACATACGGTTTGTTTAAGCATAGTCCTTATTTGCTGAGAAACAATGTTACTGGACGCTGGTCACCAATTCCCGGGTTTGGGAGTTGGCACGTTCGCCAGGCACCACTCGTCAAGCGACATGCAAGACAGAGACTTGAGTTTAACACAAAATAGCTTTGTCGAATCTGCACACATGGGTGCATTTAAACTGAACCACGATCTCTCCCCGGTACAAAGCTCTGCCTTCACCTCTCAGGCAGCGGGCTATCCCGCGGCGGCTTTGGGGGCGCATGCAGCCCATGTCACGTCGTACTCCAGCTCTCCTTTCAACACCACGAGGGACTTTCTCTTTCGCAGCCGCGGCTTCGGCGAGTCCTCTCCAGCGAGCAGCCAGCATGCTATATTCGGCCCCACAGCGGGGTCTTTGCATCACTCCCATACAGACGGCCAAGGCCACATATTGTTCCCTGGGATCCACGACCAACATGGGTCCCACGGCTCTCCAAATGTTTTAAATGGACAAATGCGACTTGGACTACCGGGGGAAGTTTTTGGGCGATCGGATCAATATCACCAGGTATCCAGCCCCAGGACCGACCCGTACGCTGCAGCCCAACTCCACAACCAGTATAGCTCCATGAACATGGGCATGAATATGGCAGCCCATCACCACCCCGGTGCCTTCTTCCGCTATATGCGGCAGCAGTGCATAAAACAGGAGCTGATCTGCAAGTGGATCGACCAGGAGCAGCTCAGCAACCCGAAGAAGAGTTGCAACAAAACTTTCAGCACCATGCACGAGCTGGTCACCCACGTCTCGGTGGAGCACATCGGGGGACCAGAGCAGAGTAGCCACGTCTGTTTCTGGGAAGAGTGTCCGCGAGAGAGCAAACCATTTAAAGCTAAATATAAATTGGTCAATCACATTAGGGTGCACACGGGAGAAAAGCCCTTCCCCTGCCCGTTCCCTGGATGTGGGAAGGTTTTCGCACGATCGGAAAATTTGAAGATCCACAAACGAACGCATACAGGTAATTACGGACATTGTTAAGGGTGTTTGTTTTCTGTCTTGCAGTGCTTTTCGAGGGTATAGCGGAAAATAGCTATTATGGTGTTGTCTGTAACTCTCTGATTGTTTGGTCGTGCACAACGAAC
Source organism: Aldrovandia affinis (assembly GCA_029706075.1). NCBI lineage: Eukaryota > Metazoa > Chordata > Actinopteri > Notacanthiformes > Halosauridae > Aldrovandia > Aldrovandia affinis. The sequence continues at coordinate 3,529,631 of JAINUG010000039.1, read as the reverse complement.
GAATTTCCTTCTCATCTTTAGGTTAAACCAACGTAGGGTAAATGAGTAACGGTATCTGTCAAATAGTTTCCTTCATTACAAAATAAGAAAACAACAGTGTCTAGAGGTTCACGTTTTGGAAAAATAAAGCGCTGAAAAAGTATTGATTGTAAATGCCGTATGGAAATTGAATATGTGATACTGGGCATCTAGCCTACGTCGTACAATGAGGAATAAGTGCAATATTTTGCATACGTGTAGTAAATTATGTAACAGTCTACCGAGGGTTTGTGGCTCATAAACTTTAAAACGGGTCAAAGGCAATTTAAGGGCACCGTGATTGTAGCGAATCGCGTGCGCTGAGTCGTAGTAAATCTTCCACGCTCGAGTTGCCTGATGTTAACACTTGCGTGCTTGGTATTTTTTTTATATGCAGACATTTGTATTATTCATTTTAAAAAATGGAGAAGGGTCTATTTACAGGGAATACACAGAATGTGATTGCTGTTATTGGATAGGCTGGTCGGATTTAGGGCCTAAGTGACATGGCAGGTTCTACTGATTGAAGGTGCTGGACAAGCTACGACAACAATTTTAGATTCGATCATTTACTTTGAGCATGTTGTGTTTTGCATGTATGCCATTTTAAATCTAGAATGAGCATACATTGTAATATTTTCCATATTGGCATGCCTCGCTTACTCTAGGCTACACAGCAGGGGCCAAAATCGATTTTTAAACAAAGAAAACTTAAAACAGAAAAGGCTCATGTTAACTTTAGTTTTTGGCAACCGTATAGGTTTTGCTAATATTTCATGTCCCAGAAATATTTTGGTGTGAGACACGGGTGTTATTCAGCATAAGTCATTGCTATGTCTGAAAGCTCGTTCTTGAAACCACACCTCTTATATTTATAGAAATGTTCAACATTGTGGCAAAAAAAGTCATTGTTTAACACCATACTCGAATTAGAAGAAGGAATTAGCGTGCATTTGAATATTAATTTAGATTAGAAAAATCTATTATTATTGTGCTTTTCAATGTCGCGATGCATTATGTTTGCTCTGTAGTATGTACCCATGACATCCCATTAACATGTCATCGCCTGGTTAGCACATCGTAAATGTTCGATTTATGGATTTACGATCGGTTAGCGGGGCATATAGGAGACAAACGGCGATCGTGTAAGATTGTTTACCATAATAGGCCCTTCTTGGACTAATTTGCCTTCCTTTGATTTTTCGACAGGAGAGAAACCATTCCAATGCGAGTTCGAAGGCTGCGACAGACGCTTCGCGAACAGCAGTGACCGAAAGAAGCACATGCACGTGCACACTTCAGACAAACCGTACCTTTGCAAAATGTGCGACAAGTCCTACACTCACCCCAGCTCTCTCAGAAAACACATGAAAGTAAGTAAGATGCGAAATGTTCGAGAAAATTGGTAGCGATCTATTAATAATTTGTGCGTGTGCATGTTCGCGTAACGTGAATATAATGTCGAGGACTCCTTGGAATACACATAATTAGTTGTGATCACTCTGCTACAGCACTTCATTTTGTTTTCCACGTGTTCGTTTCAGGTTCACGAGAACACTGCCGCCCTGTCCGAGTCCTCCCCCGCGGGCAGCTCCGGCTACGAATCCGCAACGCCTCCTGGCCTTGTGTCCCCGTCTGCTGAGACCCAAAGCAGCAACAACAACAACCTGTCGCCCGCTTCTGCCGCTCACAGCAACAATGGACACAGCAGTCTATCGTCCAATTTTAGCGAGTGGTATGTTTAGGACGGAATCTGAAGAATCCAGAAGTATTTCAGCAACAGAAGAAGAGGAGGAAGATTTACAGGATAACGATGAATTGAAGGCTCACAAAAAGGAACCCAATTGTAAGGACCTGACATTATGCGACAATAGCCTAAATCAAGACATTGCTTTGTGAATACAATAAACCCAGGACAAACGTCTGACATTTATTTAATATTTTGTAAATAACAATAAATAATTACTTGCCCCCTTTCTCATGGCTGTAATTGATTTTTGTCTGTATTTCATGTATAGGTGTTCCTTCAGTGGTAGCTATTTCTCTAACTGGACTCTTCGGTGCACATATTGTGAAATATATATTCTGTATTATACTGTTAAATATTGTGATCCCAATATGCAACTTGATTGTAAGACAAATATTAACTGGAAACTGTGCCGAAGTTAACAGAACGCAAACGGACACAATACTTGCTTGTGAATGTAATTTTCGTTTGCTGGGTTTAAGTTGTGACGTGTTGTGCTTTGCAAGTTTCAATTGTAAAATAATATCTGAACAACATGTGGGGAAAATAAACATTGTGTCGTTAATCTTCCTTCCCAAATTAATCCTTTTGTAAATAACAGCAGCCATATTTATCCATTTATAATTAAGTTATGGTATTTACTTGCCACAGATGAAACGATATTTATAAAGAATGTTTCTTTACTATAAATATGTAGCTACAATTATGAGCCAAACACGAACCTTTGTTTTATGTGTTTTTGTCCAAAATTAAAAGAGGACTTTACTTCATTCTTGTATCGAGTTTCAAGAACTGCTGAAGACAAAAATATAATAAATGTGTTGCAAATGGTGAAGGTTAATTTCTCCATTTTGTTTGAGCGAGGACCATTTTAAAAGGGTGTATGTGTGTGTGTGTGTGTGTGAGAGAGAGAGAGAGAGAGAGAGGGGGTGTATTTGGTAGTATAAATTACCATACAAATGAAAGGCGGATCAATTAATGCCTTGTGTGTTCAGTTCAATTATGTAATATCATGCATATAATAATTGTTCGTTAGGGCTAGGTCATTTTATTTGCAGCATTTTGAGAATTTCTCACACACTAAATAGTTTAAAACGAAAACTCCCATTGAAATACCCAAATACACTCCGAAGAATTCATAACCTGACGTCAAAAGTGAAAATCTATGAATTTTGGCGAAAAGATATCCCTCAACGTGCCTGTGAAAGGTTGATGCGGCCAATTACGCCCATCTGAATATTTGATTTTCGTGTTTTATATTCTGCATTCAGCCATCATTGAGATCATGGTAGCCAAAGTAGGTAACCATTAAAACAACAGATAACGTTCAAAATGTATTCTTTATTTATTTTCATGAAAGAAAGACAAAAGCCATGGGAAGCCATGATCGACCCCCTGGGAGTACAGACTGCGGCTCGCACAAAATCCATGTTACCCTTAATATACTAGTAGCCATGCAGCAAATTGCTTTTAAACCTGGAATACTAACTAGACACTCGCAGTAAATATATCCAGAGGACAACCAGAGACAGTCTCAGTAAAATAACGAGAGGATATGTCATTTGACTTCATAATTATTTAGAAGCGTATCCGCTGTGAAATGTTAAATTAGGCTAATTGAAAATCTTGTGATTGCTGTCTTAGCGTGTAGCGTCGGCTCATACATATCTAGATTTGTTCCCTGTAAGAGTCGAGCGGGGGCGAGTTAAGACCCCTCAGAGACATGCAAATACGACTTATATTTATTGTAACTGAACCTACGACCGTACCGAATACCAGTTACAAATGTTCAATTTGAAATCCTGTTAAAAGAAGCGATTTAGAGGAATCGCACCCCTCTCCCACCCAAATACTACGTGCAGCTTGAATAGCCATGAACTTGAACTTGACGCAGTCTTGAGTGGCGGGGAAGCAGCCATTTGTGCTCAAAACATATAGCTTAAGCTCGTGTGGTAAAGATAGGAGTGGACATGAACAGTTTAAGAGCTTTGTCAACTATTGTTATTATTATTATTATTAGTAGTAGTAGTAGTAGTAGTAGTTTTAGTTTTAGTCGTAGTAGGAGTAGACGTATTGGTATTATTATTATCATTACTAACTATGATATGCATACAAATGCAAAATACAGAAAGGAAACATAATGTAAATAGAATATAAGGAATTATTTATGCACACAATCTGTATGTGTTTCTACAAACTGATATTAGAGAGATGCAATGCCCTACAGGAAAAATAGTCCTACCAAATGTAATTAAGGTTGGAGACTGATAAAATAGTATGCGGAAATGACGTCCGTAGTCACACACTGTAGTAGAGACAGAAAAGTGTAGGCTATTAGTCTTAAACATTAAGCAGACATTACCTCACACTAAACAAAACCAGTAACTTCACTCAACAATTAAAATAATGAAATTAATACAAGCTAATACTATACATAATGTATTGATTACCCACTATTGTAAAATAGTAAGACACACATATTTTCAGAAAAAGTTAAACAAAGTTTAAAGCTCCCAATCTTCATGAACTGTTTAACTATTGTGGCGTAGATTATGCACTAATGCAAATGACTGCAAGATAGGGCGGCGGCTGTTTGCTTGCCTACACCCCATGATTCCTTGGACTGAGGTACACTGAGGCCCGCCAGTAGCCTAGCGGTTTCTACACTTTTTTATCATACATGCATTGTGCATTTATTAAATTAATGTATCTATTCTGTTAAATTCTTTATAATGGCGTGTCAACATCAAGGGTCCCTCAATTCTTAAAGAAGATTTTGTGAAACTATATTCGCTGAGACGGTCACGTATTGTCTTGTGTTGTTTTAACCTTCCCGGGTGAAGAAGACGTGACCTGTAAGAGGAAAGCGCGGAAAGTCGGTGCCACGCAGAGTTGACGTCATTAAGTTATTGGCGAATTCTGTTATGATATTAATCCATTAACAAAGAGAAATATTAACACTCAATCTGTATCCCGGATTGAAAGTACAGTCGGTTGGAAAGGGCCAAACGGAAGGATTTCATTTCTGATAATGTTGTCTCAGTAAATTAAAAAAAGTAGCCATAGAAACTAGTGGGTGTAGAGAAGTCAACGACCTTGTTAAGTATTTCATGAAGGAAGTGAATTATACGGAGACACCTTAATGTAGCCTACAATGCATGAAGGTAAATAGTTCAAATTAAATGACATTTGAAAATGATAAATATAATATGAGCTACCACAAAAAATAAAACAATAAAGAAAGAAAGAAAATATAAATTGATACAAACCATTAATTTTCGGAAAGGTGAAAACAGCTGCATTTTCTCTCATTATCATTTTTTTCATATAGGTTTAATCAACATAGGATACGTTTCTTGAGAAAAGACACAACGGAAGTTCCAAGTAAGATCGAACTTGTAACCTGTGTGTTACAAGAGCAGCTTATTAATGGTGACACAATTATTTTACACACACACACACACACACACACACACACACACACACACACACACACACACACACACACACACACACACACACACACACACACACACACACACACACACATAACAGGTAGACCACTGAAATATTAATTTACCATTTTAAAGTAAATACAAACGTCATTGTGAGACAGAAGTGCATTTATCTAGACAGCTTTATCTGGACTAAATATGTTCTCAATTTAATTTCAATCATGGGGCAAACTGGAAAAATAAGGAAATAAGGAAGGACTGGAAAAATAAACATCATGTATGGAGTGATGTAGACGTACAAATATGCCCACGCACAACTGCATGAATACGTGTGTGTGTGTGTGTGTGTGTGTGTGTGTGTGTGTGTGTGTGTGTGTGTGTGTGTGTGTGTGTGTGTGTGTTAATATGTTTAAACTGTAGGCTTTATTACTGCAAGTGGGATAAATATTTTTTAATTGTGGCTCAATTAATCTTATGTAGACTATATATTTTCTTAATGATTAATCTGATTGACGGACATTATTTGATCTCCGATGTCTCTGGTTTAATTCGGTTGAATTTGATATGGTAGGTTAGTGACCGAAGCTATATTCACAGGCTGACTTCACTTACATAAAGATCATTTTGCTTATAATTTTACAGCCATACATAGCCTCTGTATTGGGGCAATGGATATTAAGTAATGCTTTCAATAATAAAAAACAAACAGCAATTTTATTTCACAAAAAACAAAAACAAAAAACAATATGTATACTATAATACAAAACAATATATAGGCTACTATTGCATGAATGGATTTGAAAAAGCTAATTGCATAGACATATTTGCAATACAAAACAATACATAATCATTTTATTTATTTATTAAATGAAATAATCGAATTTTATTCAAAAATAGTGTCAATTAATATTTTCAGCTGATAATTGATGTGATGTAATTATGGATATTTAAATAGAAAAAATACTGATCGAGCAATATAGCTGAACATATGTATATGTCATTTTACAATGTTTAACATTATTTTAAACGTGGCCCGAATGGACTATAAAAAAACAATAACCAAAAGTTGGAACAATACTCACCACTAGTATTTGGAACCACTTAAAACGATTGGTACATTTGCGTACACACTAGCACACAAGCGTAAAATTTCTAAATTGATTTTATATGGATTGACAGGGTCACCTGTCGCAAATGTGTATTTATGACAGTTCTTTCTTTTAGGGGGGACGTTCTGGTAATATTTCCATATATAGTTCTGGTAAATGATACATTCCATATATATATATATATATATATATATATATATAGAGAGAGAGAGAGAGAGAGAGGGAGAGAGAGCGAGAGAGAGACTTTGTGATTTGTGCTGCATTTTGAAATGATGCACTGGATTTCATTACGCCTCCAGTGTTCATAAATCTCTGGATATTATCTTTCATTTTTAGAAGTGATCTCGGGATTTAAATGAACGGGATAGGGTGTTGTGGTTGTGTAAAGCCGTTTTGAATTAAACTTTTAAACTACTTTTAAATGCACCGTTGTGCATTGTGTGCCGTTCTATAAATTGAACCAATACTACAATTTCTGCACTACGTGACTTCAAACGCCTGCACATCACTTTCAATACTACTTTCGTCTGCAACGTTGCATTAATTTGTGTGTTAATAAATCATTCAATGTGACCGTTGCAACGTTTGTTTTGGAAAGTGTTTGGTGTAGCCTATTTTCTAGAATCTCAAAAAGAAATTCGATCTTCTTGCAAGTTTGATCTGAATGATTTAGGAGCGAACTACAAACAAAAACGGGTGCATTTTCCTATCTACTAATTTAGTTTATACACTACTCATATATCAGAATTCTCTCAAACATAAGGATATTGTTTTTTAAGAATGCGCATTTCTGTTGCATGCTACATTAATATCTATATAGAGGTCAGTTACTTGCATCCAGTCAGTCTGTGTGTATTTTGCTGTACGACGCAAGTTATCGTTTCAGACTTAATTTAACGTTTGATTCAATATGACTTGATAATTGGTACATAAAATAAATATGGCATAAAAATACAATACAAAATACAAATACAACAATCGTGAAAATAGCAGCAACTATGGCGCCAATTTGTTGATTGAAAAATAAATATGTAGTTTTTGATAACACGGTCATATGTCATGGTTCATTGAACTGCATTTCGGATTTCAGCAAGGCTTAATTCCTTGTCTATTTATTTAATCAAACATGTTTAAATAACCCAGAGGCAAAACCTATATTATGATCACGGATTTAGAATTAAATGTGGCAATACATAAATAATGGATATAAACAAATGTGTTTTTTGACATTCATTATTTGGATGCATTTTTATTTTCACGTATTTTGAGTATTTGACTATCCTTCATTCTTGCCAAAACAGCCAACAGTGTTATATACAATATACAAAACAAACTGAGCGCAATGACAACAAATTAATATGCGAAGATTACTTCAATGGACACAGTGTTTACATTTGTTTATGTGTGTATATTTTAGTTTATTTTAAGTTTAAGTTTAGTTTAGAGTTTGTTTCGATAGCTTCCTACTTCCGGCTTTTAGCTAAGACAGCTCGGTCGTTTCACGTTGGTGTCTATGCAGCTTAATTAAGAATATATTTGTACTGAAATATATTTGTACAGAAATCAGTGCATTAAAACAACCTTGGAAAAATACAGGTGAATGCTGGCAATTAAATCAATAATCTTTCCACAATGTAAATGACTAATAATAATAATAATAATAATAATAATAATAATAATAATAATAACTATTTCTGAAGCAAAATGGTGTGATTACATAATTTTTTATGCAACTACCCTGCATAGGCTATAGCTTGGATTATGTTATTGATTTTAAGACAATGCAAATGGCAGGCCAGGTACTGCGCACCAGGTACTGGGCATCATCTTGATGACTCGTCTGTGGGTCTTTGAATCTGCTGAAAGGTTCAAATATTTTTCAATCAGGAGAACCGCTGAACGTAGAAAACTTAAGTGCACAATAAACGAGACCACAACACAGTCATCGGTCGATACACGCACAGCGAAATATTCATTGTGAAATTAACTCCGATACAGTACATTTATCCCTTTTGGACTCGTATAAACTCTATTAAAGTTTAATTAACACTAAACCTTTTACGATGGACAGCAGTCTTACATTGAATTTGGGCCTTTCATTTTACCCTTCAGGGTTCCCCTTATCCAGGAGGATACAAAAGGCGGGGAGCAAAGCAGTTACCCTCTCAGGTGAATCACAAGAGCAGGTGGAGGCTAGGAGAAAGAGGGAATTTCAAGCACACGACACACAATGCACGCTGATATAATAGTCGGGTGCTTTTTAATAGTCTGCCATATCTAACTGTTTGGGGGATCAGAATATTTGCCTTTAGATGATTGGTAACACACACAATCGGTAGACAGCATTGTCAGTTGCTAGTGCCTAGCAATCCAATGAGTTTCATGCCTGAGATAGCTTCTCTACATTTTTTGGCAGGAGATAGCCAAGAGAGTCTTAGAGTTATTTCAGCTCTGTGGAGCTTGGCAAGTTTTATAGATGACCATAAATTATACAAACAGTTCCATTTATGTGGTTCCCTCAGCTTGACTTAACCTGGAAACATGTATGGGCCTAAGGAGTAAGGAGTACACAGCCAAAGCAGTAACCTAATTGGTCCAACACGAAAGGTGTCCATTTGGGTGACTTCTAGAAACTGGGTTCTCTGTAAATCCTGGCTATTTCAAAGATGCATTCCCTATATTGTGTATGTATTGAGTCACTATGCGATTCAAACCTTTTTCAGTGTCAAGGTGCAGCAACTGGCAGCGTCAAAGCTTTTTTTTTTTTTGTGCAACAGCATTCGTGACAATTGCAATTTTTAAATTTGGCTAACTGTAATGGATATAGACAGTGGATACAGAATGGAACCAATGTAGTCAAATTATATTTTACCAAATTATAGAAAATAATGTAAATAAAATAAACCAAAAGTTAACTCACAAGAATATAATGTTGATTTTAAAATACAAAACTTGTATTTTCTAAGAAGGCACATTACATCAAGGCTATTTGCAGTAAATATGTTTCCCCTTTTGGAAATAATTCTGCAAATATGTAATTACATATTTAATTTATTTTTAAATTACATATTTAATTTAATATTTCTGTTTTTCATTGAATAATGTCTGGTCAGCTAAGGGTTCAACAACAACAACAAAAGATCAACAACAATACAATAAACGCCTTCTGCTCATAAATAAGGCTAGCCGCTACTCCATATTTATTTAATAGATTATCATTACACAAGCATTTACTTCATGTCCCATTTAGATGGTTTTACCCAGAGCACACTAAAATTACTTTATATCAATTTACCCAGTTGGGCATTTACTGGACCAATTCAGGTCAAGTACTTTTCTCAAGGTTACAACTCCAGTACTCCAACCAAGATATGGACTTGCATCGTTATGGTAACAAAACAGATTACACATGCACTATATCACATGGCCACCTGTATGCAATAAGCCACCTAACCATTTTTAATGGGCACGTTTAACCGAAGCAGCATAGCGCTACTGAAAAGATTGTAGCTTGCTACGTAACATATTGGATTCCTGCTCCGTTTTCACATTCTCGGTTGACACTTGGCAGACTTTCGCTGGTGTCTGCATCATTTCCCTCGCACGGTCCCTGTAAACTCTTTATGTGGATACCTGCATGCAGCTCGCCAACATGTGTTATACATTTCAGTCTCTTTCATGTTCCGTGCAGTGGACATAGTGGCTGCTGTTCTCACACACAGATGAATGGCTTTCTGTGAAAGAGAAGGGGAGACATCCTACCAGTCCAGACCAGTGCTATATCTCAAACCGTTTCGTAATAGGAGTGGAGAAGGCCCACTTATGTATTTGCTTTCACGAGAATCTACGTGTTGGTTTTTGTAGGTCAACCCAATACTCATAACCGATATGCTGTGACAACATGGGGAGTCATTGTGGGTAGGGAATGCAAGGGCTTACATAACCAGATGTAGGGGGAGGGGGGTGATTAGGTGGCCAGGTGAGGAAAGCCAGTTTTGTGAGATTTTGACCAGGACACCGAGGTTAAACCCCCTAGTCTTTTGAAAAGTGTCATGGGATTTTTAAAGACCACAATGAGTCGGGACCTCGGTTTAACATCTCATCCGAAGGACAGACTACCATTTAGTAGTGCTCTTCATTGTAAGCCCCATGGCAAAATACCTCAACATAATATTGAATATATTTGAGCTCAGTGTTCTTAACTTCTCTGATCTCTAACTCTCTCCCTCGGTCTCTCTCGCTCTCAGGCGCGCATTCATACTGTAAAAGAGTCTGATGTGATTTCAGGTGCAAGTTCCTCATATTGTCACTTTCCATAAATAAACCTTCCAATTGTATTTAATCTGGATGTTGGGATGGCAGGGCGATTGAAGAACGGGGCTATGGCAAACAGGAAGTTGTACTCTGTTTAACACCATGTCTGATTCGGGTCAAATTGCTGAGTCGCTGCCTCAAATTCTCGACAATGAACTCTTCTGACAAAAGACCAGAGCGTGGTCTTTGTTTTTTCTGCTATCAAGTGTATCCAGTGGAGTTACATAGTTATTTGTTTTGAATCATTCATAAAAGTTCTCTCAATTCAATGTGCGGCGGACATGGTGACTGTGTAATAACAGAGAGAGAGAGAAAAGAACGAGAATAAAATGGTAGTAGTGATTGGTGCCACCTGTGTGTTTCAACTGTAATGATAGAGCCAGGGGCGGATGTAGTGATTTTTGGGGCCCATTTGAAAACTCACTTCCAGGCCCCCCCATTGGGCCTTTTCTCAGTTCGAATTATGAGCATTGTGGCCCCAGCAATCTAGTGTCATTGTCTCTGTGTGTCTTAGTCTGGTCACATGGGAACTGATGAGTGAGAATTGAGCATAAAATGCTTTGGCAATATGCATTTTGATTTCTCAAATCTGTTGTTTTTTCAAGGCCTTTCGAATTGAATTTCACTAATCTGAGAGGAAGTTGATCTGACACTTAACCCTTTAGTTAGCAGAAAAAAAGAGGACATGAGTCAAGTCCCACTTCGAAAGGGAGCCTTTACCACAGCTTTAGCAAGTCCTACACTTCACACACCCTTACAGCTTTAGTGCACTGACTATTTCCTGAGAGCAATGAGGAGGCTAGGTTAGCAGTATAACTGGAGAGCCAGCAAACCTTTTCTCTTCAGATAGACTTCCCCTTATTACAAATTTTAACAAAAGAAGAAAGCCATACCAGACAAAATGCAAACATCATTGCAGCCTGTACTTGGTAGCACGGAACCATACTATAGGATTTATACTTGCAACATATACTCGATAAGCACAATTGGGATCCAATTGAAGATGTAGCAACAAGGACTATTAAAGCCCATCTCCACTTAGAACTGTAACCTTAATGATAAATATAGACTATAAAAAGATTACCAGCATCCAGACCAACAACATTTTATCATTGGACACACCTGTTAATCAACACAGGTTTAGCTCGACGAAAGTGCACCGCTGTTTTGGTTGGACATGTTTTATCATTTGAGATGCGTTCTAAACTTTCGCTCTGAGATAGATCGGACTATGCGTGGGTTCAAGAGTGGAGTGGCGATTTAATTGAGCCATGAAAGACAAGTTTGTGTTTCACTTAGACGAGGGGCCCCTTTCAATTGAAATGAGTGAAACTGCCCGTGGATACAGGATTCAGGTTCAGCTGTGCTGCTGGGAATGCTCATACACAATCTGAGAGGGGATGCTGAAATCCGGACCCATCCAGATTATAAAACCCAAACTCGGAGGGACAGTCACCCATATGGTCCTGATATGGTCTTTTTTGGGCCCACCCTGTGCTGTCCAGAAGAGGATTGGCTCTTCTCCTCTAGTCTGCTTTCTCTCCTATATATTTCTCACCTATTCTCGCGATCAAGGGAGTTTTTCCTTGCCACTGTTTTCCTTTCCTTGCCACAAAGCCTTGGCTTTCTTTTGGGGGGGCTAGGCCTGGGTTCACATTTGTTAAGAGTTCTGTGACAATGTCTTTGTAAAAAGCGATATACAAATACATTTGATTATAGATGTTGCCGATGGTGGTGGGAAACACTATCACAGGCGCCGCTCCAGAATCACCTATATCCGTTCAACTGGGTTGAGATCTGCTGGCTGATACAGCCATGGCATACGGTTTACATTGTTTTCATCCTCATTGAACCATTCAGTGACCACTTGTGCCCTGTGGATGGGGGGCATTGTCATCCTGGAAGAGACCACTCTCATAAGAATAGAAATGCTTCACCACAGGATGAAGGTGATCACCCAAATGGCTTGGTATTTATTAGTGTTTACCTTTCCCTCTAAGGGGTTGAGTGGACCTAAACCATGCCAGGAAAATGCACCCCACACCATAACAGAGCTGCCAGAACCCTTCATTTAGTCAAGTGTTTCTGTTATTTTGGCAGTTACCTATAAGAACGGGTTGTTAACGTGACGTCTCTGTCATTTGCCCCAGGTCAAATTTTTTCAAGGAAATCCACAATTTCCCAATCTCTGCCTCAATTTCAATGGCTTTATCTTCAAACAATCAAACCTAGTCCAAGATGCTTCTCCATGCTTAATATGCACAGAGGGATTTAACAGAACACATAAATTGGTTTAATTGCTCTTCAAGCTGCTGTGACTTTCATTTCTTGTTTATTTATTAATTCATTTCTTTATTTGTAATCATATCCTCACAAACCTGTTCTCATTGAGCATTTAGCTTAATGGCAAATTCTTTTAAAGATGCATTGACATCTCATTTCAAAAATGGTCTCACTGTAAAAAGCTGACAGGTTTTCTGTCAGACAAATTTGGAAAATGAGTACTTATTCTCCTGTAGAGAGACATTTAGTTTAACAATGATAGGCAAAACAAAATCTGATGATGTCGGAATTCAAATGCAGTTCACTGTGCAGCTGGATAAACCCGGGGGAGTCACACAAAAATTCAATAAATATATAAATCATGTGTCAAAATGAAGCTCAGACCAACAATCTGCTTTTTCAAAGAAAGACAGAATTGTAATTACACACAGATGTTATGGCTTGCAAAATAAGAATGGTATCATGGGGAGATGCTATGAAATGTATATGAAGCTGTCCCAAAACAGATTTTCTTTTTATAAAAGGAAGTTTAAAAAAAAAAAAAGTTGTTTGCAATCCACAGGTCGTCAAAACAAGTTAAAAGGTCAAACAAAGCTAGCTTTTAATAGCGTTGCCTACTCCAGTGCAGTACGTTGTAGCTACATTCTCAGTCCTTGTACTTTACCTTGTGTCGTCAATAAGAAACTCTACACAAATGTAAATATATATGCAAATATAAATGTTTGATTTTAAACAAGCATTCTGTATTCAATAAGCAGCATATTCGTGTGTTATAAAAAAATATAATTCACCACCATTTATTTATTAATTGTTTATTTCCACAGCGTTCATCAATATATCACGTATAGCTTTAGTATTTCATTTTTCAAGCCGCTAGTTATTCATAAATAATAAGAATAAAAAAATATGTAAGTATCCACTAAAGCAATAGCAGGAATGATACGAGTGCAGAAAGTGATGCTTATTTAGACAAGTTCCTGCCCGTTTGCATTTGTATATTGATACAAAATTAAACTCAAATTACTCTTTAGGTTCTTCATAAGTGGATTGTACCCCTGAAAACCAGAATGTCTCAACTGTACCTTTCCGAAAAGAAAAGCAAAAATGAAGACCTGTCTGGAGGTATAATATCATAATCTCATAATCTAGGCTACAGTAAATCCAGAAAGCAGAAATGACCTCTATAGGCTACCTCTTTAACACTGTAGGTTTAATTTAATGCGGAATGCCGCTTTAACCTGAGCCAGACTAGATTGTGCAGGTATTCCGCGGCATCAAAAGGCAAAGTGTCAATCTGATGCAGAGATTATTTGCCTGTGTGCTCAGCGTGCCTTTTTGAAATATAGCTGAAGTGTGCTTTACTCTGCGTTCTGGTCCCCAAGTTACGAGGCTTCATACGAGGCCGTTACGTTATTGACTGTGCAAGTTTAACGTTTCCAGACTAACAACCTACAAAATGTACGTGGTTTGGTCGGGGCATCACCGTGGCTTTTTTCTCGGGCGACTCTCGGGCGAGTCAGCCTCCTACCACTACTTACGCGACCGAGTAAAAAACATTGCGAGGTGTCTCGCGTGAACGCTCAGGGGTGAGTGACAGGTAATGTGAGTCATTGTTTATCCGGATATTACTGTGCTTCCCGTTGATAATTATGTCATGCTGTCAGGGTGGGAGGGAGCAGATATTATTTGATGATGTTGAAGCAATTAGCATTTGTGAGGTTTCCTGCGGGAATAAAAACAACAAAGCTAATCGTGAAGTAAACAAATAGGGCAAACGTTAATACAGAGATGCCCAAGGAGGTCTCAGTTGAGCTGATATAGCCTTTAAAAAATTGCTTTCTCCCTCTCATTATATCACCATCCAGCTCAGTGAAATGGCTGTTGTTGCTCACTATTGCCCCATTAAAGGCCTCTCTGATTGGAACCTCTTGGTTTATTAGGTAAATAGCAAAATATCTAGTTTGCAAATACATCAAAAGGGGCAGTGTTATTTGGAGCTTGAGACCTAGGTTTATTTCAGAGGAGATGGCTATTATGGCATACTCTTCAGTGTGAGGTTGTGGTACTTGTGGGGTTTTCTTGTCTCACAAGTTTCAAGAAAACAATGGTATGGTTGGATGAAACCCAAGGCTCTGGTGGATACACTCCCTGGCTGGGTAGCCTACTCCTCAGAAGCCCCACCTCGACCCACCAGCCTCCAGTGCCTGACAAGTAAATATAATGCCCTGCCGCAGGTCACTTCCAATGGAAGAGACGGGCAGGGGACTTGAATGAGAGGATTGACATTCATAACGGATATTTGTTGTCACTTCGAAATCTGAATCTGATGAACCCGTGGTGGTGGTGGGGGAGCCATTGAAAAATGTGCTTTATCGATTTACGTTTTTATCAATTTACCTTTTGTAATGGGTGCTCCCATTTTGCTTCGTTCACACGTCGGATGATGGCTGTAAAGTGATGAAAATGATAGTGTGGTTTGAGGGTTGTGATTGGGGAAGGCGGCCGGGGTGGGGAGGGGATCATGGGGGGTGGTGGCGAGGGTTTCCGTGTGATGGCGATAAATTGTTCGTGTTGGGTGGGTGGGGGGTAGCGTGCGAGAGCCTACCAAGAATCTGTGTACATTCATTGTGCTCTTTAGAGATTCCTGATATTAAACTGAAGGCCCTGCCATACAGCAGTGCAAAGTGAAGGGGACTTACCAGCCATTAGCCCATGCCCCTTCTGGGAAATGAAGTCCTAATCAAGCAGCTGGCGTGCTAGTGCAGGGGCTGATGACAATTATGACGATTATGACATGTTAGCACATGTCTGTGGGACAAGCGGACAGGCGATGAATTAATCAGGGGATAAATCAAAGGGGTCCCATGCTGGTTTTCTAACTACGCCCAGGCTCTTGTGTCAGTCTTTGATGCCAACGTCCTCTTATTAGGGTCAGGCTGATTTTAATGGCTTGTGTATAAATATGGGCTTTATAAATATTTTGTTGTTACCTTGAATAATTTATCAGATTTTATGCCCATTGTCTCTGTGATAGGAGCTTGCCATAGAGCGTACAAAACTACATCTACAGCCAGGCTTCAAAAGCAACTCAAGACATAAATTGTAAAATGTATTTGTATTCTGACAGTAGAGGCTGGCTTGTTAAGATGTTTTGCAAAGGCAATGGACTTTGTTTTAATCAAAAACACAATCTATTGTGTTAAAAGAAAAGAAAAAACATTTGTAAGAGTTTTTGTCAGGTGTGAAAAAGACAAGTGCTCTGTCACCCCACATAACCCTCTGTGGTGATGTAAAAACAGGTCATTCAGAGATGTGCAATTGTGTGGCTCCGATGTGACATCGTTCCCAAACTCTGGCCATTCTGAAGGCGTTTGACCTCATTTGACCTCTGTTGCCCATGACGACCTTCAGCTTCTTTATTTTAGCTCTCGTATCACAGGGTCCCTGCTTCTTCTTTGATAAAAAAAAAAAAAACGCCTTCATATTACACCCACAATGCATTTCATGAACACATTTCTAAATCGTGGGTTCTTAGCCAGAACTGTGACCTTTGTGGTAAATAGATACGTTGAATGAGGCGCAGCGGGATTTTGTCAGCACAGCTTCACGTAAAGGGTCAGGGTTGTGCATGCTCGCCCAGGTTTGCTTCTCTATTTTTGAGTTGCCGTGAAACGTATTGGTTTGCTATTTGAGAATCGGCGGGAATGAGACAAAAGATCATGGCTGAAGCAATCCACACAAGTGATAGGTTTCAGCTTCAACTATCAAGTTTCCTCTGATTTTCTTTCGCTTGCATTCATTTTTTTTCAGTCACAGTTTTCAGTATACACTCTTAGTATACTTGGAAATAATGCTTACATTATTGCACAAAGTTGGTCACCATGGCATTTTGTGGTTTGTTTGATCTTTTATCTCAACATTTCCAAAGTAACAAGGACAGAACACCATCTCCTCTTTGCTCCAACGAAAGGAATCTTGATTCATTTGCAATTAGAGAGGGTTACGGGAGTAAAAAAAAGAATACTTTTTCAAATTTGCACACAATATTTAATTGACGTATCGTATTCATTGATTGAAGGTTGGATGTGGTAATGCAGTGATTCAAAGTACAAATACTTAAGAGTTTAAGAAAAAATGACTCCGTGAACTTCTTAAGCATTTACTTGTTTTTCTATCCAGCCAATGCCCACCCCCAAACCCCCTCCACACACACACACACACACACACACACACACACACACACTCACTCACTTCACTAATAAAGCCACATTCCCTGCTGATGGAAATTGTCAGTTTACCTCAAACTACAGGGGGCTTTGCAATCAGTCCTTAAAAAAGCCCTAGCAGGTTAACCTGCTGTGCTCGCGGTTCCCGGGGGAGGGAGAGGGGGGCAGGGGGTCACTGTTACATGCAGGGTTCCTGCTCTCCAATGACAGCCTCAGGTGCATAATACAATTGTTACCTGCTACTCAGCTTAACCTTTTCAGACCTTGGGAAAAGAACGCACGGAGCAGCTTAATTTTATTCCAGCGTTCCTTTGGCTTTTTCGAAGAGAAAATTACCATGCCATTGTCGACAGGGGTATAGGAACCTTTAGACATGTAAGCCAAATAAAAGGTAACAATAGCAACAATGACTGAACATATTTTGTGAAATTGTAAAGGTAACACCTTTCGAGACATCAGTGGCATCAGGGGATACACATATGAGTTTATATATGGTAGTATTGAGGTAAAATGTTTAACAGAGAACTGAACTTTGCTATACAGCACCAGTTTTTGTATGATAGAGAACTCAGAAGATATGAGACATGAGACAGCGTAGTATTTCTCAACCTGTGGCCCGGTCTTCGTGAGGGTGAAGCCTAAATCAAATTGGGTGGAAGATGAGAAAATATTAAAAGCACCATGAGTTCCATTCAGTGATTGGCATTGGAATTTGTATTAACCTGGTGAAATGTGTCATTTAATCTATGTTTGTTGAGTGATTTTTTAAACATTTTGCTGAATTATTATTATTTTCATTGCACTCTAAAGGATTGAGAACCACTGGCTTAGAGTATCACAAGCCCCGATTCAAGAGGTCAAGCCTCAAACTCGGACCAGATGATGTCAAGTACAAGGCAGAGACTCGGAGCCTCCTTAATGAAGAGTGAGATTTGAATCTTGACATACTGTTGTGGATGAGATTGATGAGTTGGGGAGGGGGGTATGTAATATAGTGCATATTTTCTTCTCTGAAGCATGTCTTGTGTACAATACTTTCGTTACCATGGATACATTTCCAAAATCCCAACATTTGGTAACCTTGGGCAAATAGAAACTGCATTTAGTAAGTTAATCATTTCATTATCAAACATGTATTGTAGTTACATTGCATTTGTTTTGTTATTAACAGTAATTCAATTCTTGGGTGCCCTTCAGCATTTGTTGGATAGAATATTTACAAATTACAATGCTGTTAAATGAATGATTCTGGCTATATGTTGAGCATATAATTACCATTTAGATATACGTTTTTGTAGCCACAATGATTCTTGAGTGAAGTAGAATAAGTAACTTCTACATTTAGAGCTACAAAAGCTACACAACCACAAGCTCTTTAGCTAGCACGCACCCCTGCACAAATTAGCTTCTTATATGTAATGAACTTGCCATTTGACTGATTCATTTCTATAGTGATTCTGTCCCTGTGTCATTATCAATCTCCACTGCGGCTCACGTGAATGCGGCTCGGCTATCAATATAAAAATGCAATTCAGGATCATAAACAAAATTTTGTTGCTAGCTTATGCTAATAGCTATGGCATTGCTTTTCTTGGATCTAAAAATCATATACCTATAGACAGTTTGGGTAAAATAGTTAAAGTAGCTCAAGGCAATTTAAAATAAAGTAAAACAATTTATAGAATCTATAAACATGCTTTGATGTAACTAGATGATGTTACTACTCCAAGCAGGGTTGGGATATCTTGAGGCGTCTACATGTCTCATTGCCTTGAACGGTATTAAAATACTAGCCACGTAGACGTAGCTAATATTTTTCTGTTTCCTTTCCTGTTTGCATGGGAGCTATAGCCTTAATACCATCAATGTAAATAGCTGTAAAGGTTTCTAGGTCAACTAGTATGTTAGCAATGACTTCTTCATACTGAAATAAAGTTATAATTAACATTGTGTGTAAGTGATTGTGTAGTGAATCTCAGGATTTAATATGGTCAAAATATTTACGTTCATCCTAACTCAAAGACAATTGAATTCCATGCTGTAACTATTAAAAGCCTAACCAGTGAAACTGGATGAAAGTTCAAATACAATATATTTAGCCACATATTTTAGTATCTTGCGGAAGGTATCACACTGTCTTGGTTGTCACAGTAACCAAATGTCAAAATCAATCATGTGACCTGTGCTTATCATGAGCTTCTGTTAATACCCTGATTGGTACCATATGTACAAGTTTTTGTTGATTTACGAATCTTGTTTATTTTGTGCAGATATAAGGCAGAAAATAAGATTTTATAATAAACACTGGGTGATGGTATAAGGGTTCTAGTTGGATTGTGTGTGCTCAGTTTATGGCACAGTTCAGGAAATAGTTTAACCCTTGTATTTTGTTTGTTTCATGTTTCCATTGCTTGTGTTCCCGTCCAAAATTGGACCATCTGTTTTACCTGTTCATGAAGCCAACATAAAGCATGAATTAGCACCGAATGCTGTGTAACACCTTTTAATTGTACTGACCAAGAACTGTGCATGATAGAAAATATAAAAACAATTAGAATTGCCTAAAATAAATTAAACTATTAGACTTTAGAATGTATTTATAATTTTTAATGAATTTGTAATAATATGGACATACACATTTCTGAATACATGCCATTAATTTAAATATCAAGGAAATCAATCATCTCCCCCCTTTTGTTGAAACTGTGCCTCAGACGGACTGAAAAAACGGGATGTATTCTAGATGTATGCCCTCAAGTATAGAAAGTGGAAAGCAGAGCTTGTTTTAGCACATTTGTGAAGAGAAAACTGTGAATGGGAACAACTGGTCCATAAACACCATTCAGTGTTGATCCAGTTGTTGATGGTAATTCCCAGCAATGTCTCACTTGAGTGCAATTGACTGTCACTTAATCAGCTGAAGTTCTGTCAACACATGCTTGTCAGGTGTGTGTGTGTGTGTGTGTGTGAGAGAGAGAGAGAGAGAGAGAGAGGGAAGATGGGGCTACAGCTATAGGTCTTTCAGTTATACTCTGTAGCTCATTGTATTGTGAAACGACAGGCATTTCAAAAAATCTAAATGCAAGAGCACAGTTGTAGCATATTTGCCAGCTTTAAAAAAAATCGAATCTAAAGTTCAATAAAGCCTGTAGATTTCACATGCATACTAAACTTTTAAAAAGACAAAAGAATACATCATTCCCTAATGCATAACAAGCTGATTAAGTATCCCTTTCCCATATTCGTGTGTATCCCTCTCAGCATAGACAAGGATTTTAATTAGCATTGCAAATAAGTATTTTTCATATGTAATAGGCCACATAAATGTGTCCACATGCATACACATCTTTGCCACCGAGGGGGATGTGCAGAGTAGCATAATTCCTGTGATGAATTAGCTGATAATAGTTTGGTATGAATATGAAGTGCAAGCCATAATATATTCTCGTGTTTTTCCAGTTCAAGTGAATTGATATTGAACCCTTAAGACCTAGCTTTAATTTGTGTGGGGCTCTGACCTGATGCTGTCCACGGATACTCATTGCATATCGTTTACTCAACTCATTTAGACGCCCCTGTCTTCCTGGGGGGCCAGCTAGGAGCTCGCTGTGAATGTTGGTTCTTCAATATGAATGTTGTAAACAAAAATCAGCCACGAATGTGGAACATCGCCGGTTCCTCCATCAGTTCACTTACTGATCCCGACTAAATGCTCCTTTGCATCACCAGGCAACTTTAGTTAGAAGGATGTGTCTTTGCTAGATATGTTCTTTTCATTAGTACTGCACTGAGTTTGGACCGGGGGAGAGGTTGGTAGAATGCGTGTGTGTGTGTGTGTGTGCGAGCGTGCGTGTGAGTGAGTGAGCGAGAGTGTGTGTGTGAGAGAGAGTGTGTGTGGGGAGTTTCAAAAACCGCCCTAAAATGTCATCTTTGGAATAAACATACGATGATTACGCTCCCTGACGATGTCTGTCCGGTTAACACGTACCTGCTATTCTGTACACCTTTTACCACAGTATTTTTAAGACTAATCAGAAGAGTTAGGAAAGCTTATCACCTTTAAGCGCATAACGTAAAATGTATATTTTTAGCGTTCTCCGAGGTGCATTTTGAAAGTGACGGATGATGCCAGTCTGTAATCGTCACCCCACTCTCAGCATTAGAAGCAGCCTCAATATGGCCGCCATCGTTAGGGCAGGCAGGCAGAAAGGAGACACAAGCTGTGAGCCTGACTGAATGAGCTTGGGCCTGCCGGGCTGAGCAGGATCTTCGTAAAAAAAAAGGCAGGAAAGGAGGGAGTGCGAGAGGAGGCAGGGCCCCGCATTTTGGCCTGGGCCGTGGCTCTCGTGGCGTATTCGGGCGCGGTGCGGGGCGGGTGTGGGGATATCAAAGGGCCCGAGGGAGTCTGGCCGAGTTGGTGGCAGGGCTGACGCAGGTGGCCACTGGATTCAGCCCTCGCAACAGGGTGCAGGGAGAGAGAGAGAGAGAGAGAGAGAGGGAGCAGAGACAGAGGAGAGAAATCTCAAACACCACCAACTGCTCGCTTATTTATCAGGCGAAAAGAGGGAATGTGCAAAATTGGCAGCACAATTTGTAGCCACCTGCCACAAACTGAGGGACAAGGAATGACTGCTCATAGCTTGAAATCAGTCCATTAGTGTCACATTGTGTGTTGTTTAAAAATGTATACCATCCTGCGTTTTATGTAAATCCATTGATGTGATACGTCAGTAATTGTAATAATTGGCAATACGAGAGTCATCTTGTCGCACTAATAAAGCAACTTGAATTGAATTGAGAGAGAAGAGAATAAGTGTGTGTTTTTATAGACCCCCCTTGTCAGGGCTTGTAGTTTAAATCTGAGACAAACAGAAGCTTTCATTGCACATGTTCAGGGGCATGTTGAAAACATTATCCACACAAATATTAATGTCCACACAAATGCATGCATGAATATACAGAGACACACGTGAACATTTATTGCAGTGCTATTTTAAATAATTGATGCATTCACAGCATATATGTGCATGTTACTCTTGTATTTTGCAGGTGGAAAGGTATCATTTAAATGAGACAATTTAGGCAAATAACAAATAAAAACAAGCATATTAGAGAATTGGAATTACTCTATTATTGCTCTATATTGGAATTATTGTTTATTAACAAAAGCCACAGTGCCTGGTGGGAGATTATTTAATGACTTGACTGTTAGATGAGTGGAGATTTCCACCTTGGTAATTTGATAAACAAACACCCTGGGAATAATCATTGCTACAAAATTCATAAAATTAAAAGGCAAATGCTGAGAGATGTGGGTTGGTGGAAGAGTAATGTGGTTTGATTATCTTGCTCCTACTTCCTTATTTTAAATTATTTATTTGTGGAGAAATTGTATATGTATACACTGTATATATACAGGCAACTGCCAAAATAAAGGAAACACTTGAGTAAATGAAGGGTTATGACAGTTCTGTTATGGTGGTGCGGGGTACATTTTCCTGGCATGGTTTAGGTTCACTCAGCACCTTAGAGGGCAAGGTATAAATACATGCATAACAGCATTCCAAGATGAATTGAAGCTGTTCTGAAGGCAAAGGGCAGCCCAACTCCTTATTAGTTAATAAATATTCATATATTATTTGGCGTTTCCATTATTTTATCTATCCCCTGTATATACCAGTGGCAGATGGTTAGCTGAGGAGGGAGGAGTCTGAAATCATACCTGCAAAATGGCCGTTGGTCCCAACCTGATTCCATTTCTTTTGTTTAATTAACAAGTGTATTAATTCATTTAATAATCTTTGGCCAGTAATCAAAAATCTTCTTCTTAATTGTGTCTCACATTGTAGCGATGCTTCTTCATGTCATGTTAGAGAATGTAAATGACAATAAGGGCTTTAATTGAAGAAGATTTAACTGAATCATTTCAAAGAATAGGGTACACTTTTAACTTAAATCCCTCCATTAATAGTATAGCACACTAGCTTTAAGAGATGCACGATACAGCCTACAAAACCATCTTCAGTTTGATGAAAGCCATGGCGCTTTTCAATGAGCATTATACTGACTGATCTACACAGATCAGATAATCAAATACTTATTAAGCCAATATTGAATTAGGCCACAAAGTACAAACAGTATGTTTATCCACAAATTCAGTTCATTTGTAGATGTGAGATAATGCTAGGCAATTTTGCAATGGAAAAGCACATTAGCCCAAAGCATGTCCTCTCTTTTCGTATGGCATAATGCTTATGGAAGGGTACTGTAAACATGTGCCATGCTTTTAATGATGTGATGTTGTCATAAAGAACGATATGTCCACTCCATCCTTTCTGCCTTGCCACCACTTGTGTGATGGGATACTTGCTCCCTCTCCAGCACAATAAAAATAAGTCAAATGTGTTTTCATTTATTTATTTTATCTTGGCTTTGTGGCCTTTATTAAAACGTTACAGTGTGTGTCTGGTTGTTAATTAGGGTCAGCCCAGTTAATTGTCTGTGGAAACCCAACGTCAATTCAATCGCTTGCGCTCCTCGTTCACAGCTGCGGACATTTAATCGCAATGTGGAATTCTCATTATCTTCACAAAATGTGAAATGCCGCGAGGACCCAGTGGTTTCCTAACTTCACTGTGCCTCTTTCTTAATGCATTGACTGCATGACTAAAGCAATGTTTAATAGTAATGTTGTAGATCCTCCAACGGATTTGCTTCTTTTGAAGATATTCTGGTTGATAATGATTGATAGCCGATCTATCACTATCACTGTGAATCGCAGTATTTCCGAAAAGTGGTATGCTTTATTCAAGTTCCGGATCCTTGTCAGAAAGTAAATTAGTTGCCAGGATATTGCTGTGGGTCCACATACCCGCTCTATCAATATTTGGGTTTGAGAATGTTTCTGTTTGTGTGTGTGTGTGGACAATGGGATCTTTCTTACAAAGTAATGACATTATAAAATAGCTATGAGACAGGTGTAATGCACACCAAGTTTTTTACATCAGCTTTGAGGTGAACATATTGAATATTCCTTTTCAGCAATTTAACTCTGATTGCCCTTAATTATCAGTCTACTTTGTGGGGGAAAAAAGAAGCATAAAATGATTTATTTTGCATCTACACAGTATGTATCTTCACCAGCACTACTGTAATGCGACAGATGGCACTAATTATAAAGGGTCAATCCAACTGTCTATTAGGATATTCAGAAGGAGGCAAATGTATTTTATCATTGTTATTCATAGAATTGCTTTAAATCATATGGATGCCGGATTTCTCACGTTGCAGTCCTTTCAGTGTTTAAAAAAAAAAAAATAATTATAGACTTTCAATCAGTGAAGTTTCTTTTAGTACACGAAACATGTATCCTTTTAGCAGATCAACAGAAAAATATGTAATTGATGTATTATGCGAAATACATCTTTAATCAAATCAACCTCATTCCCTTCCCTTAAGGCAACCTTTGTTGTTATTAATATACATTAGTATTTTATTTATAAATTGTTTACACATTCCCCTTTTCCTTTTCTACCCAACGTGGAATCACCAATTGTGCCTCTTGAGTTACTTGAAAGCCACCTGCACACCATGAGCAGTACAGCTGAAGTATGTGTGGTCCTCCGATGCACTCCCTTGGGAGTCAGTGACTATTTCACACCCTACAGGCCACACACAGTACTACATGAGAGCCAGTGACTATTTCACACCCTATAGGCCACACACAATGCTAAAGGAGGGCCAGTGACTATTGTATACCATACACGCAGGGGTGTCAAACTCATTCCATCGAGGGCCGAGTGTGTGCAGGTTTCTGTTGTAACCAATGCATTACACCAGGTGATTTCAATTAGGTTACCTCCTTAGTTGAAGAAGTGAGCTAATTAGTGAAATCACCTGGTGTAGTGCATTGGTTGCAACAAAAACCTGCATACACTCGGCCCTCGATGGAATGAGTTTGACACCTACAGGCTAATGCAGTACCACAGCAGGGCCAGGAACTATTTTACACCCTACAACTCACACACAGTTAATTTTCTATCCATTTTAACTGTGTGTGCAATTGAATTGTGCTCCATAATGGATAATGTGTACCTCCCAAATAACGCATCTATAAACTACAAAGATGTGAATAAAGAGCAGAGAGGTCACAAACATTCGGGTCACATTCTGGCCATCTTCAGTGCCATGTGTAAAGTGCAACCGATGCATGTCTATGTATGTAATAAATAGCATGCAACACTTTTCTTTCATAAGAAGGACATGCATCAATGGTTATATTCCCTGACAATGATTGCATATCATGTGGTTCTCTGTGGCTCAGTTGGTAGAAAAGCGTTGGCAACGCTTAGGTTGTGGGTTCAATCCCCACTGGGGCCACATATACTGAAAATGTATGCATTCACTACTGTAAGTTGCTTTGGATAAAAGTGTCTGCTAAATGGCGTATATATATCAAGATCATTGACTTGCAAAATTATCACATATGTATGAAAAAACTCAAAAGAGAAAAATACTTCAAATGCAAGACCTTTTTTTTTTACAATCTGAAATATCGAGATACCATACATCATAGGAAATTCCATATGTTTATGATAGTCCCTTATACACATTTCTGGGGGATTTATGCATGTGGCACATTCACCTGATATGGACTTGATTAAAGTGGCACCATTTTGAACAGTTCATTGAAATAAATACATTTGAAATACTTCCCATTCTTGCCTCTTGGCACTGTGCGGGTAGACATAATGCGTCCGTCCCCAAATGATACCTCAAGCGAACTTATCCAGGTCTCCTCTGGAGTCATCAGATTGGTGTAAACGTACCCACACGGCCCATATCCACCGGAAGCTATAACGTGAACTATAACAATACCGATAAACTATAAATAGTTCACCAGCGTCGACGCCAACAATGTTTTATTGTTGAACACAGCTGTCAATCAACACACACACACTTCCCGCAGGTACAGACAGCATACAGCAGGTATTGGTAGGACATGTTTTGTCATTGGAGGTGTGTTCCAAAAATCACTCAGAGCGATCCGTACAATATTTAGCGTTGTGGCATTTTTGCAGCTATCATTGCAGTGTAGACACTGATATTCATTTGGATTTTAGCTTCGTCGTCATTGTCTCTGCCGGCGATGGGCCTCAAGCCTCCCTCCGCCAAATCTACCTCAGAGGTCAACCGCGAGCGGTTTCCCGGTGGCCATGTTCGGCTTGCCAAACAACTCCTGCTGTGTTGATATTTTTGTTACCTTGAATGGGTGGCTGACAGAGTGTTCATGTGGATTAGCAAATTGTTTTCATTAAAATCAATACATGTTGCTGGTTGAAAAGAATGATTGAAGGGATGTGGGATAAGGGATGTGCTGGAAAGCAGAAGCCTTGGAAAGGCAGAGGTGGGGGTAGGGGGTGAGGGATATATATACAGTATATATATATATATAAATAATATATATATATATATATATATATATAATAAAATGCACAGACAAACACAGTTTCTCAGATGTTTTAATCTGAATGCGGTTCGTGATTGCTTAGGGTTACCAAATGTCTTGGATTTTGATATAGTAACAACTATCCAGAATTTTTGGAAATGTGTCCATGGCAATGCAAGTATTATACAGAAAACATACTTTAGAGAAAATATATATATACACTAGAACCCAACCATATACTAATATGAAAAGATAGATAATGTCTAATATAAGATAATGTCTAATATAATATAATGCCGTTTTAACACACACACACACACACACACACACACACACACACACACACACACACACACACACACACACACACATTACACGATTAATGTCCTCTTGTTCTGTATAGCTGGCATTATCATATTTCTCTATATTATACAGACTTTTACAATTTGCTGAATAAATAGCCCCTATCATAAGATCAAATTCAATATGTCCAACAATTCTATACAAACTAAAATATGATACAACAAACAAACCCGGACAGAGTCGGGATGGGGGGCTTGGTATAAACGTGAATGCCAAGCTGTTTTTCCTTGGATCGCTCATCTTCTGGGATCACCAAGGGAGAGAATACAAATATATTATGCAAAAGAAATGATAGATAAGTGGGAGAAAACGGTTGAATATTCACATTTATTTGTCTGACAGCTGGAGAGAACCAAGGCCACTTGTCACATTGATATTCAAGCCACCGTGGCCCCCTCCCACTGTTTGGACCATCAATGGCTTCTGCCCTCCTGTTTTAATTTAATTAAAGGTGTGATCATCGGGGTGCACTTCATTTCCTCAAATTCCAAAAAACAAACAAACAAACAAGCAAACGGGGAAGGGGGAGGTCAACTGATGAGAAGGAAACACAGTGTGTAATTTCCAAACATTTTAATTGGAGCCCAAAAATGGCCCACAAGACTGGCAAGCAATCAGGAATATCAACTAACACTATTAAAAACCCGTCTCAGTTTTAAGTTTGATATAAAACAGACTGATTTCCAACAATAATCAGTGGGGAAAATAATAATCAGTCACCATAAAATATCAAAACGCTACAGTTGGTGATCGTGCAATAGAGAAATACGGTCGGAATATACCTTCACTAAAGACAGATACAGTGAAAGGCGCATTTAAAAACACATTTAAACTGTGGTGTAAAAACAGCCCACTTCTCCAATTCGCAGCTAGTTATCGAGCTCATAGGTTTCCCTGTGGTTGCTTCGCTTCCAACGTAGCACGCGCTGCTTTCACCCTCTCTTTGTTACAAACACATACTAGCATAGCTTGTTTTTGAACGTTTATTTCTATTCGCATTTTGGTAGTGTTTGGTGGAGTTTGCTACTACAGTCACATACTCCTTCGCACCCAATGCTGTAGTGAAGGGATTTTTTTTTACCGAGCATAAAGACACTGCGCACGTTGACAAGGCAGTTGCATTGTGAATGTACATCTTGTCTATATGTACAACTCCTTGATTTTTTTCTCCATACATGTCCCCCATAATGTCAGTTGGGACTAAGTGTAAAACAGTATTAGTGGGAAAGGAATATTTGGGACAGGCCTCCGCGGAACCAGTAGTATCGGTTCTGTAGTATTTGAAAAAATAATTTCAATAAAATCGGCATACGACTCCTGCGGCATGCTAAATGCGCTTCTCCGTGCGAGAAGTAGATTGCCGCGGATCCCGCACGTGGCATCCCGTTTTGCTATGCTCTTCACAGCACGAGGTATCCTTAAGCAAATTGAGCACATTAGGAATACATGAAAAAGGCCGTTCGTTTTTTGTTTTTTACAATTCACATGCTGGTTATTTGACCAAATTTAGATTTCTGTTCCTTTTTTTAGAGAGAGGGGAGTAATTTATTTTTGATTTATTTATGTATTTACCATGTATGTACAAGGGCACAAAAGCTATGGTGAAATCCTTCCTAGAATTTTAAACAGTGAATCGAGTGACCCTTGCAGAGACTCATAGATTGAAACACAAGAGACTCCTAGATTATTTAATTGCTTTGCAATTTTCGTCCCTGCGTTATTCCATGCGGCCCTTGATTTTGAGTTTGCCAGGGTTCCCTCACCTGCAAAATGCAGTGCACCTCTGGCAGATTTGAGGTGCTAGTTAAAATAATGAGGGTCCGTACTGCTGGATACCTTGTGGGGTAAATTAGCAGAGTCCAGCCACTCTGCATGGAGGGGCGAAATTATGCTAAGACCCAGGTGTGAGCATTTACTAATCAGCATTAGAGCGGTCCTGGGCGGACCCCGTTAGGGACTTTAATTGATTTAAATCCATGCCTTCAATACAGACGCTGGCTTGATTTGGTGCGCCGGGGTAACTCACCACCGTAAATCCAACCATCACAACGGCAGAAAGGAATTATCAAGTGTGTTGTAAACAGCATGCGCTTCCAGTATGAGTGAAGGGAAAGCTGTTTCACTGTGCCCCTAAAACCAGAGAGGATAGGTGGTTGAGGAGTGTGCATGGTTAGGCCAGTAAAGCCATATTTCAGGTTAGAACAAGGGAGATCAACTCTGTTCCTGGGCGGCCAGTGTGCGTGCCACCATTTTTGCTTCCACCAGTTACCATGGCTCAGTTCGCTAATCAGCTGTATACACGAAAAATGGTTCACTCAGAGATTAGAGAACAGTAAAGAATGTCATATTGGGACACAGGGGCTTCAGCTGTCATTCATGCATCTAAAATGTCAATTCACATAAATGATTGGACTAATTCAATCATTCAAAGAAAACGTGCATATTCAGGATTCTTGTTGCGTAGGATGGGGTATATTCTCCGCATTTTACATTAACATTTTGAGCATTTAGCAGATGCTCTTATCCAGAGCGACTTAAAATATGTGAATTAATACATGGTATCTACCTGGGTCAGATACATTTACCCCATCCCTCTGGGGTATTACTGCATTGTTCGCCACTAATAGTATTTGTATTGTTGTCAGTGGTGGACATAAGACCCATCGGGCCCGGGTGCAAAACTATTCACAGGCAATCCACACAACACCACAGTATATGCCAGTGCTACTCTTTCAGACACCACACATGTCTACATTAAATGGCTATAATATATTGTGACACCTGGAGGTGTTGGGAAGCAGTAAAGAGGGCTGCTCCTCCTCTGGCTGCTGTCCTGGTTACCCGCACAGCCTGGGAAACCTGCAGGACTTCAGACAGCAGCTGCCTTACTTACAGGCACACACAGCTGAGGTTGATTTGTAATCAGCCGAGCTGCTGCTCGTTGCCTTCGTCAGGGCAATTATAACGGCACCATTTCCTGTGCCTTTAGGGAGAGGAGAATGTTGCGGCTAGGAGTGTACCTCTTCGGTTCGGTTCGGTTCGGTGGAAGTTGTATTGTTTGTGGTGTGAGTTTCTAATTGGTTTTGTTATTGTCCTACCCCGCACCAGGGGAATAAAACGGCCGTGGGCCAATAAACTACCTTCTTGACAGTCTTTCCTGTCTACTCACTGCCTGGCACGGTGGCCACACCTGGCGCAATGTTACAATATCAAAAAGACACCATTCCGTCGCTCTCATTTTTGTTTCATTTTTTGAACACTACTCTTATGTTTAAATTTTAATGGCAACATTTTTGACTGTTTGGCTAATTTAACTCGTTTTGTTCAGCTATCTCACTCAATGCGTCCCTGAACTTGATGTTTTTTCCATGCAATCACATGATGACGGACACTGAACTTGGCGGGCGAAGAGACTTACTGTATTGACATTTCCCACAAACCTTTGCGAGGTGGCCACAAATACAATAATGCATATAATCCATTGTAACAGAAGTGAAATGTGAAGTTGTTTTGTATTATACAATACAACTTTTGTCCATCTGTTACATTGGGAATGTGTCTGCTGCAGTGGCGTGAGCCCCCCAGACAACACACAAACACACACAAAATACACAACCTTTTTTGAGAGATGCGGTGTGCATATTATAGTCAAATGTGCCTGTGATTCACATGTCAGTACGGTAACACATGTTCAGTATATCATTTTCGCTTATTGTGACATATAAGCAGTGACAAATGAAATACACAGAAGAACCAAACATGATACAAAAGAAAAATCAAAAGACAGCCTGTCCACCCGCTTCTGTGAGCTTCCACCGAAAGGGTGGTCATTATTCCCCGTAGAACAAACGAAAATCAGAATGCAACTATGCTTTCAGCTTTTCATTGTTTCCAAAGTTTCCAGCTGCTAACGTAATTACACCCATTAAAGTGAAAGAAATGGCAGGTTAATTCAAGCAATTTGTCCCCCAATCTTTCCACCTCTCTGCAACAGGTAAGACACCGCTTTCATCAGAGTCTGTTTTTGTTGTGATTTTGCCTTAAAACTGAAATGTGGCTTTTGCTCAGATTCTTTAGAGCCAGCCATTCTTTGGTCTCTGTGAAAAAAGCACTGAAGGCAGACTGTACTGCACTGATACAGGACCAGCTAACTCAACCCAAATCCTAAACTTAACTATTAGGAAGAAAAACGCACTTAAGGGAAACTTCCAACTACACCTGAAAAAATAACCATTGGTACATGAAAAGAGAATCCGTATGGCCTCTCTAAGATTCCTGTGCCACCCCCCTGCCCCACCCCCCTATCCTGTCTCCATTGCCAGCTTGGCTCTCATTGTTATGCAGAGAGTCATGGAGAAACAAAGGGCTTGATGGGTATTTTGGCTGCCCAGACTGAGGCCTGTGTCATTATAATCTCGGAATATTTGCTTTTGCGCTTTCTATTGTCCCTCTAGCACCATTCCCATTTTAAGATTGGGGTGTACTGAAATACCCTTTGACTTCGTATTAAAATGGTGTGTCTGTGTGTGTGTGTGTGTGTCAGACCTGGGCCAAAATGTACACTCATACAGACAAAGAAAACCTGTTCCATTTTGTTATGTATATTGCTGAAAATAGAGGTTTCTTTTTAAATTGTCTGGTGTCTAAAGGGTTCAAATATTTAACATAGGTATGTTGCCTTGGCCTGGCGTGTGCATACCTGCATGTGTGAGACTGAAAAGGAGGTTCAGACGATGCCGTTTTGGACAAGGGAGCACACAGTAAATGCGTAGGAATCGGAGTTGAGGAACAGGATGACAGCACTTGAGTGAATGCTTTTTCAGCCAAGGTTTGTGGGTCTACAGCAGATACCCAAGGCTGTCCTAAAATGCCTAGCGTGGGAGGGAACACATTGGCGCCTCAACAGCTCCAATTCAGATGATCCTCACCCTCTGGAACGATAGGCGACTGATGGGACACTCATCCGCTCATCCCCCGTGTCAGTCAGAGTCATTCTTATTCAAATCCCATGTGTCCACTTTCTTACCATTATAAATACAGTTTGGAACGGATGCTTATTCAGCTAAAGTGAATTAGCAGCCTGTGACATTTCTAATGGGGAACAATGTTCCCTCTGCCTTGGGGGGTAACTACCACGGTACAGCACTGGAGCGGATTCTATAGACAAACCCGAGACTCCTGGTTCCTCCTGCGTTCCTTCCGTCCACTCTGGTGATACATTACAGTACAGAACTCAGTGTCTGCATTCCTTCCATCCTCTCTGCTTCTTAACTATACTACCAAGAGGTTACCAGTTGGTAAGGGAGTTTCCAGTGTTGTATTACAGTGCAAAACATCCATTGCCACAATATTGTACTTGGTCATGCCCCATCACAAAAATGTATAAAACTGGAATGTCAAATTGGAATGTTTCAGCTTCAGCCAAAAGCAGTGGCTATTTTATACCCTATTTAGGGGGGCTTTAGCCCCCCTGTCTTTATCTCAGCCCCCCTGAAAATGTTTAGTCATTCTTTTCTAAAAAAACATTTTTTCTTAATATCTATTTAAAAAAATACCACAGATAGAGAGTGGTATTTCAATTTTCAGAGCGACCACCATTGTGGTGTTTTTGTTTTAGGGAATGTAACAGTAAATTAATTACAAATTTAGACTTGTGCTTTGCATGTGTACATCTCACATTCTCATTGGGGACTGGGTCCCCCTAAAGGTCAAATCCTATAATCGCCCCTGGCCGATAGACAGAGCGTGACAAGTTAAGAAAGCACAGTATCTCGTGCGTCTATGGAGTCTGTGGCTCTGGGCAGGTGTGAGAGCTCGGTGACTGACAGCTCTCCTCACCGTGTCTGGCCGGGCAGGTGGAGAGGTGCCATGGTGTTGATTAATTGTTTGTGGTCACCTGTCTGCTTCGTCCTTCAGTGCCGGGGAGGGGGGTGGGCTGGGGGAGAGGGGGTGTTTGGCTGGGCGACAGGAGAAGGGGTGGGGGCCGGTGGCGGAAGGTGGACAGAGTGTCGTTCAGCAGCGCATTCGTGTTTAACACGCGCAGGCTGCGGCGCCGGGCCACCTCTGCACCCCCGCCCTCCTGTCGCCTACGGTAACCGGCCCGGGCTCTGTCGCCAGTGAGCTGATACGCACGCTGCATTCTGGGATATATTTTGTGTTAATGAGTTGGAAGTGTTTTTGTAAATGAGGATGGGGGGGGGGCACTGGAGCATCTTGTCAGATTCCATATTCTCCCACCATGAAGAATTAACTTGTTTGATTTTTTTTCTGTTTTCAATTGAGTCCTCTTCCGTATCAAGATGTGTCATCATTATTATGTATATTCAAGAAAAGGACTATTCAACAGGGACTGTATGAATTCAGCATGATGAATTGGTTATCAGATATAATTTAATTACTGCCTAATTCTGATTCCTGGCTGCAGCCTGCGGTAGTGGTTTGTTGCTTAGGTGCCACAGATCGTGCTATCGCAGTCACAAGCCGAATAGCGAATGGTTCACTGCGAGACAGATGGGGTTCCCGAATGGTTGGCATTTGCTGATGTTTTTCAGTTCATCAACGGTGAGGGGGAGGGATGAATGTGGGTACAATAACTGGGAGATGTGATTTTGTCATTAGTCATGTGTTCTTGAGAGGTAGGGTGTGGCGTGGTTCAGTTGCACACAATTTGGGGCTTGAGGGGTCACCTACATAAACATATCAATAATTAAATTATTACAAAGTAATACAGTTTACCTCTGAGGTTGGGGATGAGGTCCCCCCTTATTCCAATGTTGCTTTTGGGGGTCACTGGAATATTGCACACATTTTAAACAATTTTTAACCGCCACTGAATTATTAAGAGTTAGTGATTTTACACACAATATTCGCTTCTGTCCATTGTGTTAAAGCACAGTGGGAATCCCAGACGTGTTTGGCCACTCTAATATGTATTCCTTCAAGTTGTCCCATGCCAGAAAAAAAAAATGTTGAAAGTGACCCAAGTCTGCAGTGTAAAATTGTACATGCACTTAACATTATGCCTTTATAGCATTTGAATAATTTCTATTACCATTTTTTTTACTGCAC
This sequence comes from Aldrovandia affinis, assembly GCA_029706075.1. Classification (NCBI taxonomy): domain Eukaryota; kingdom Metazoa; phylum Chordata; class Actinopteri; order Notacanthiformes; family Halosauridae; genus Aldrovandia; species Aldrovandia affinis. The sequence continues at coordinate 3,495,600 of JAINUG010000039.1, read as the reverse complement.
GGATATTAATATTTCCCTCAGTAATCTGCTTTATGTGTACGCAATGCAGGGACTGGCCCGTGTGGCATAAAATATGAAACAAAGCAACAACATGAAGCAAAGTATCACTGACTGTGAAGGGAACATCTAAACTATTCTGTGTTGCCATGGAAATAGAACCCTCGATAAATTCCTCAGATATTTTTTTTTCCCTGGCTCATTTGTAGTGTGATGTGTGACTCCTCCACCGCAGTGTTCTCAGCCTCTCACAGATCACACCACACACTGTCCACACTGACAGTAGACCAGGGCCTGGTGCCCTGACAAAGTTCCTTTGACTGAAAACTCAGAGAATTATTGAGACTCCCAAGACAACTGTATGTTCTTTTCTCCTTTATGAAAAACTGGATTTGCACTGAGCACTGAACATCTGAGCAAAAAATTGTTGGATCCAAATATACAAGACAAACATGTTGAGTGCAAATCTGTTTACATTTGAATAAAGTTAATTTGAATAGCAAAACAAATTGTTCAAATTTGATGTCTAAGCCAATAGGCTTCTTATACATTGAATTACCCTTTACCAACAGTCTCGATTTTGCTGATTGCTGGTTTTTTTGTGCTTGTGGTTGCCAAAAAAAGGTTCTTGGAGCAGCATGGGTCTTTCATGAACATGGAAAGAATACGAATGCGGGCTATCAGTGACTGGGCGGAGGGCGATGTTCTCTGATCATATGATTTCTTGGCAAACGCCTTTGATCTTAATGCGAACTCCATATACTTACACACCCAGATGAAAAATAAATGTTTTAAGAGCATAATCATCTCTGCAGGTCACAGGCAGCCCTGCCAGTTCGCAGGGATGTGGGCAGGAGTGTAACTGCCGCATGCGTTACAATGTTGCAACATTATTTCACGCGGAATACTTCTACAGTCGAAAAATAAAGCTGCAGCAAGCATCGTTCCTGTTTGTGTCTTCTTGAGAATTTGTGTCTATTCCAGAATCTGTGACTGTTCCAGAATCTTTGTCTATTCTCGATTCTGTCTTTCTGTTTAGCAGTAGCGCAGTTAACCTGACGTACACTGTAGCCTCTAATACACAGCTATGCTAATGTAATTCTCTAGGGATAAAAGAGAAATGTGGGGTACAGTTGCTGTGGAACAGGGTGGAAACAACACAATTACTGTATAACTCCTAAAGTGACACAATTAAGTGAAAGTATTGCATCAGGTTTAAAGGCTTGTTTTTCATGGCAGGCCTGGTTTGTACGATTGTCTTTTTGTTCCCCTCAGGCTCAGGCCTTGAGTTTGTATGATTCCTTGTTGCTGTACATGGTGGAAACTTGTATAATGTACTGCTGTGTTGCATGTGCAAAGCTTTCCTTCCAGGCAAGCGAGTGTCAGACATCTGCTCTAAAAGCACTCTATCAAGACCATGCTATCTGCACAGCCCTTTAGCCCGTGTGAGTTCTGCTCACATGGTGTGACTGAACAGTGTAAAGTCAGCTGTCCTTTCCGACCACAAAGCAGGAACACTTTCCATCTACTGGAAATGATTTACCAACTACAGTGGACATACTGTATATATTCAATTATATATTTGTCCATCACAGTTGAGAATATATGCAGTGGGTATGAAAGATATTCACTACCTTTTGCCATTTTATATTATTACTACATGGAATAAAAATGGATTTGGTTTCTTGCCACTGATCAACACAAAATACTCTACAATGTCAAATAGAAATAGCTTTTTCTTAATTCATTTACGAAGAAGTTTACTCCACAGCAAAATTGTTCATTCCTGGTTGTCAGTGGCAAAGGGTCATTTGGTATCTAAATGCACAAGCACCTCACTGTAGGACAGGCAGAGCAACAATCTGGTTCTTATCTCAATCAGGGCACATACGGTATGTTGCACCAGTGATCCAGGTATTGCGCTGGATTGCCCAGAATCACTGCACCTGTATAGGCAGGCAGTGTGGTATAATGGTTAGGGAACTGGGCTTGTAACGTTAAGGTTGCAGGTTCAATCCCCAAGTGGGACACTGCCGTTGTACCCTTGAGCAAGGTACTTAACCTGAATTGCTTCAGTAAAATATCCAGCTCTATAAATGGATTGTAAAGAAATGTAAACTGTAAGTCGCTCTGGATAAGAGCGTCTGCTAAATGCCTGTAATGTAAAAAAAAGGATCACTAGCGTGGTTCTCTGTGGCTCAGGTGGTAGAGCACAGCGTTGGCAACGCTTAGGTTGTGGGTTCAATCCCCACTGGGGCCACAAAAATGTATGCATTCACTACTGTAAGTCGCTTTGGATAAAAGCGTCTGCTAAATGGCGTATATTACAGATAACTTGACCAGACAGCTAAGCCTGTCCAGTCAAAGTATATTTAGAGATCGGTGGCAATGGTTCGATTCGCCGGGGTTACGTTGCCACTCGTTCATGTGGCACAGCCGTTCTTGTACGGGCAGTCGGACGCCGCTTGCCATTTCCGCTGGCGCTTCCAGCCGTGCGGCGGCGATAGGACTGGGCACTCATGGACCCCGCGGCGGATGTTTGCCCGAAAGAGATGAGTGGCCCCGAATATGAGAGACCCTTTCAACCCTTCTGTCCTCCTCTGGAAATGGAGATGTAATTACATTTGCAGCTAAAAAGGCTTATTCACAGTTTGTTCAGTTTACGGATGCAAATTGAGCATTTCTTGTCTTGTGTTGCCTGGAGGTATGGGCAAGAAAGCAGAAGAGATTTGCAAGGATTAGTTCCATGCCTTTCTTTTGTCATGCAAAGACCCGCGACTGAATAAGGCATTACGAATAGGTGAGTTTGTGAGGGGGTAGGGTTGTTTTTCCACACAACAGCACTTCCGTTACAAGACATTCAAACTGATCCGGTGCAAGAAGACTGCAATAAACACAGAGACCCTTAACCTTATAAACACATATTTAGGCCTGACGTCTTTGGATATGGTTGCCATTTCTGGCTAGAGTGCCCACACAGTAAAAGGGGATTCCAAGAAAAATAAAGAAATGTGTGAACAGTTTAAACTGTAGACTTGTAAGTGTTTGCTGAATTCAATTACTTGTGTTACGGTTCTCCAGGTTTGGTTATTTGAGGTTTGAGGTGCCATGCTGCTTTCTCTTTAACTATTAATAGCTAAATTAAGCAAGTGCTGTGTTCGACTGAAATGAATGAAAAACACTACGTTTTACTCAGAGATAAGGAAAGTTCTCCATAGACATTAGATTGAATCCGGGCCTAATTGTCTATGGGGGGAAATCTCTGAATTACGGATAGGTTTCTTAGTCTCTCATTGGTAGCCTCGGGCCTAGCAACAAGAAAGAGGAAGTAAAACCCTGCTACTCCTTGCATCATAAGGGCCACAAAGAGTGAAAGAGATCCTTATTTCCACCCAAATACTTTCACTGTTCCGTCACAATGATCGTCAGCAGTCTGTTCAATAGAGTGGATTCGGAGGCGTCTGTGAATCAGTGTTGCTTCACCAGCTTAGGTTCTTCAACACTAAACCCTGCCAAAGGGGTAATATTGGGAGGGTCATTGTCAGCAACTGATTAATTAATTTGCTTGCTGGACTGTACTGGATATAGACTAAATGTGTTTTTCTTTTCCTCTGAGCGCTGTGTTTGGACCTTTGTCACTGTGTCACGCCGGAATAAGCCATTCTCGGTTCTATAGTCCGACACAAAGGAACGGGCAATTGACAAGAGGTGGGTTAACACAGGGTAACATTGTAAACACACAATGCTGTGACTGTTCCCAAATCCAGCAGTAAAAAGGTACACTCAGACACACATGGAAAGCACACTTCCTCAAACACACGCACGCAAATTACAATTTAGTCATCTGACAGACGCTTTTATCCCAAGTGATTTATAGACGTGCATTAAAGTGGCTAGACTCATCGCTAGGGCTATACCTCAGTAAGCTATAGTCCAGTCGTTGTCGTCGTATAAATGTGTGCCACAAAACCGAGTCCTGCTTCAATACTAGGCCTATGTGCCCTGAGCCACAAAAATGCACACACACATAGGTATTTTAGAAGCTTGGAGGTTTTTATAGCATTTTTTTTTTTACTCTTTCTGTTGGTTCAAAAGTACGGAAGTAGGCCTCTGTAAACAACGGCTGTTTCCCCTCGAAGTGTGAATGTACAGCCACTATCTAATATCCTCGAGTTGTTAAAACCTTCAGAGTTAAAACCTTCATTATCTCCACAGGCAGTGGAAGGTGTCACCTTCATCAGACCTGACACGCACGCTTTTCAAGCCATGGGAGACGAGATTGAGAGCAAATTAATCGGTTAAAACAAGAGAGACAAGGTCAACACCTGTCCCTGGCTTTGATGGGATGGTCAAGGTGAGGCGATCCCATTGGCTGCACCGGGGCCATGTTTATAGATGGTAAATGACTGGCGTCAGTCACGCAGTGATGAGGCGAAAGGGCCATATGTGTGGACAAGGCAGTCAAATCGATGTCGTTTTAAACCGCACAGCATGCACACACGCATACGTATATGTGTATGTATATGTATACAAACACACACACACACACACACACATATACATATTCTCTGTTGACTGTGACTATACATATATATATATATATATATATATATATGTGTGTGTGTGTGTGTGTGTTTGCTGAATGTCAATAGATGAATAAATAATGAAAGTCTTGTGTGTTTGTACTTTTACTGGAACCTTGCCCAGGATGTTTCTTGGGGATGTTTGCGGAGATGTTCAGAGGCAGTGGAGAAACAAATTCAGATTTAGCATCTTGCGTTCCTGTTGCTCAAGCATGCGCAACAGGGAATCTGACTTAATTGCTAAATGGGTGAGCAATCAAAGAATGGCCTATATTCAACTTCTCTTAAATGCAGGCGCCCCCCCCCCCTCCCTCACACACACACACTCGCGCACACACACACAAACAAAAGGTTCATTAGCAAAATAATTATAAGACATGTTTGTAAAAGTTTGATCCTTTATTTTATTATCAGGGCTTTATCTGTCGCCCTCATGCATTCCGTTTGAAAGGGCCTAATTGTCAGCATTTGGCAGCTTTAACACTTCCTCACTGAGTGGCAATTAAAGACAAGTACTCACGCATAACTATCATGGCCAGGAACAAAGAAGTGCCGTTGGTGACCCGGTGTGTGGAAACCCTGGCATTCCTGAATAACGTCTGGCATCGCATTTGCATCTCTGAGAGAGTGGCTAAGGACCACAGATCCAAAGGGCCGATGCCAAAGCGCCGTTTGCACAGAGACGTTATCTTCCGCTCGCAAAGAAGGTCAACTCTGGCCAGGCCTAGCGTGCTGCCGTGTGCCTTCCGAGCTTCAAGGACAATTTCATTGGCAGATGTCCTTTCAATGCAATGAGTACACTAATCGGCATTGAACAGATAGAGTAATGTTGTGTTACAGTCATCGAGTTATGGCGAGTAGCATCTTCTGGTCAGTGATTAGTTAACAATAGTCCAATAATTCATTTTCTTGTCACCCCCCCTGTGCCCAAATCAGTTGCATTTACATTTTTAGCATTTACATTTTAAGCATTTTTGGCAGACGCTCTTATTCAGAGTGCAAGATGTGTTGTCGTTCATTCTTTCTCAAAATGTACTTAAGAGAAGTTCCAATGTGATCGAAATAAACAAACTAGGCAATGAATAAATAAAGTCCATGATCTTGTGTAAGATTCGTGAATGGGACACGCGAGGCTAAGGAAACACACGCAGGAGACCCCTGGATGAGCTGTCAGCGCTTTGAGAGGATTTGTGAGTGCCTCAGAGCTCATCAGGTTTCATTTCAATGTTTTTAAAAAAGCCCCTACTGCTTTTTGGCACAGTTGGAATTTCTGCTGAAAATGCAAGTTTTTTGCTTGATGGTCTGTCTGTGACATACAATAAAGTAAAATAAGGACATTTTGCACTTTTTGAAACATGGGTCTTAATTACAGACGTGCATCTCTCCACAAGAGTGTTTCTCTTGCCGTGAGGGGCCATTTGTAGAATTCTATAGCTTTTGTCACAACTTGCTTCTAGACATACCTATATACATGTATATACACATACACATACATTTTATTAAGACATTTCCAGAATGGCTCTGTTTTTATTCTGTATTTGCATGTCCAAAACACACAACAGGAAATGCATAGAGCAATCATTTCTCTGCCTATACAAACCAAATGGGGCTTGATCTCAGGCATGAGGACTTGCAGCAGATATGTGCAGTACAGTAGGGATGTGAGTGGTGGGGGTGGGGGGGATGGTTGAGGTGGTTTTAAAATAATAGAGGAGGTGCTCCCCCTGCTGCCAGTTAGTGGGAACTGCACTCGGATCTCCCTTGAAGGACGGGGTTGTGGGAGTGCCTGACTCAGACATACGGTAAACAAATCCCATAAATATTTACGCTTCGTTCCCGTAACAACAACAACAACAACAGTAGTATTTTCTTGCTCTACGTTTTTTACCCCTTGTGTGTCTTGCGTATGTTTCCTCAGAGCACCGCCGTGAACGTCTAACGGTTCATCGGCGTCTCGGGCCCTGGGTGGTGCGCGGTTTGGAGCCCCTCCAAACGAGAAGAGGGTCAGGGGGGCTGTAAAGAGGGCAGTAAAGCAGTGAAAGGAGACAGTAGGGCAATAACGGTGCCCCCGGGTCGGCGTAAATATGGAGACGCGGGGATTAGCGCGGCCCCTTGTTTCCTGCTCCTAAGGGATGCAGATGGGGAAGTGAGGGTGGCGGGGGAAACTGGGCCGTGGCCGCTCGTAGCCACGCCGACGCTTTTAACGTGCAGATTTTTGTGCCTGGAGGGTTATGCCCCTAAGCCACCTTCCCTTGAGTTCGCGGGAGTATAAAGTACCACATGTCGGTGTCAATAGAAGAAATAACCTTCAGTTCAATTTAGGGTCAAATTAAACACGTCTACATTTGTGAATCCCGCAACTCAAATCTCAACAAAATCCCCAAACAGTCCCACATACATCACACACAAGCGGGATTCTCAAAATGGATGGCCTAACGCATGTTCAAGCGGGATCTATGTTGTTTACCTTCTCCGGTTCTACACACATTAGCCCAGTGAATCAGACAAGCTCATCAAAGGCAGCACATATTGACAAACAATGACAAGCAACGTTCACAAATTTTCTCCACTTCCAATTAAAATGAAATAAGCCTCCCTTCTCTCCCTCTCTCTCTTTCTGTGGCTCCCTTTATCTCTGTCCTCCCTCCCCTCCATTATGTGAAAAGCCATTTTGTGGATTTTTTAAGATGTGAGCTGTGTTTCCCTTATCCTCTATCATGTTGAGCTGTGGTCAGCTGCCGCGCTCGTATGACTACGTGATCAAAGCCTGAACCTCTCCCCTACTGATAGACTTCCCCATCACGATCAATGCCCCAGCGGGTGACGTGTGTGTGTGTGTGTATGCGCGTGCGTACGCTTATGTATGCATGTGCATGTGTGTGTGTGCGTATGTGTGCGTCGATGCGTATGTGTATTTGTGTGTGCTCGCATTTGCGCTTGTGCATGTGGTATGTGTTTCGGAATGAGTCTTTATGTGTGCATGAGATCACCAGAACACCAGAAGAGCATCGAATTGTACAGGTAACAACAATCAAGAGGAAACAGCTCAGTGTCATAGCTTAAGGCAGAATGAGGGAAATCAAAAAAGATTTTAAAAACCTGGGTGCTGTAAATCAAGTTCCTGTATCCCACTGATTTTGTTTTATGGCAGACATTTTTTAAAAATACAATTTTTATAAAGAAATGTAAAAATTTAAAAATTTTTCTCTATAACCCAAATGAACAGAATCAAAAGAAACACATACAGCGTGTTCTTCCTTTTAATGGAGCTCCTAATTAATGGTGTGTAATGCTAATGCCTTATTCTTGATGTACATTTAAAAAAATCAGATTCACAGGAGGGTGACATGGCCATGCAGCTGCACATGTATTATTCCTTCATAGGCACATGTAGTGAAACTTAGAGAGGTTTACAAGCACTGGACAGTGCTGGACTTGCTTGTACTGAACAGTGAGCAAACTGGTAGTCTCCCATGGGTTTGTGAGAACAAATCCACATCGTTTTACGGGTCTCGTTCTCCGTTTTGCAAACAACCACACGCCTTCGACGTTACCGTTTCACTTCGGTGCGATCGAGGGCTCGCTGTTAATTAATGAACAACTTCATAAAATAATAATGGTCACGTATCCGGAAAAAATAAAAAAAATCAAACTTCTATTCAATTCAGGATCAAAGCCAAAGGGAGACCTTCCTCCTCTGCAGGAGTGCTGGTCCGGGTGGGCCTGCGGGCTGCTGGCACGCGCACACAGAGTAGCACGCTGGTTACCCTGAAGCACCGCTCACCCCAGACACCGACTGCTGTCCCATTCCAGGCCTGGAAGCTCCGGTGCACTGGCTGACCGCTGCACCTTGATGGGCTGGCTGGCTGGGGGAGATTGCTGCCAGTTGATTGGAGTTTAATTTGGACGGGGGGGCTTCAAAGGTGCTCTGAGTCTCACCGGTGGTCCGAAGGGGCGGGGGGGGTGGGGGTAGAGGACTAAAGTAAACGGGGAGCGCAGCAGGCGTTTTGTTTGCGTTTACTCTGCTGTAGAGGGAACGTCATTAGCCCAAAGAGGCCCTGGCGACGCTTCACATGTTGCTGAAAATCACCAGCGTGCCGTTGGCTCCTGTCTGTCGGTGTTTACACACAGCCCCCCCAGATGGCTCCTACCTTCCCCCTTTCCCGGCAACTCTTTCTCTGTCTTCTCTCTACTCCTCCCTTCTTTTTATGCACCGTCATTAAAGTGTCTCTAGGCGGATGGTGTGAAAGCCCCGCGTGAAGGCCCAGGAAAAAGAAAATAAATAAACAAATGTGGGGGGGGCGGAAAGAAAAACGTATGTAGTGGCATTTAAAGATGAAGTGGCCCCTTATCTGTGTTTGCTATCTAATCTAATCTATGGCTGCATTTCTTTTTTTTAAATGTGCAAACTCAAAGAGGCTTTAGAGAGGAGGCTAATCTTAATTAGGTTAGTTATCTTTTGTCCGAATGCATAAAGTCCTCTTGCTGCGGCTGTTTCGAATTAGGCTAATTGGATTTTTCACAAAAAAACCCTCAAACAAACAGGCAGGGTCAGACAAACAAAAGGAGAAGTCTTGAAGGAGGTAGAGGGTGTGAGGGTTTTGGGGGGGAGGGGGTGGGTCGGGCATTTATCTGGTCTTGCGCAGCTGTCCACCTGCGGTCGGTCACGGTCAAGTCCTCTTTCCGCCATGTCAAAACAAACAGCCTCCTAATTGCAGGGAGTGTCGGGCAGATCCGCGGGCACAGGATCCGCGGAGAAAGGGAGAGGAAGCCGAGGGGTCCTCTCCAGAGCGTGACCTCGGCTCCTCTCCCCACTTCCCTCCTCCTTGGGACCAGCTGGCCATCTTTCTGGAAGACTGCTTTTTGTTAGGGGACGGGCCTGCCTGAGCCACACACGTCGCCGCAGGGAGAAAGAGAGAGAGAGAGAGGGGCTTCGGAGTTTCCCCCCTCACCTGGATCAATGCGAATCGGGACAAATATGCTGCACGGCATAGGCTCTGAACTAGGGCATAAATATGTAACCAAATTCAATTATGTGTGGAACGTGGGCATGTCCCACTGCCTACATTCCACAGAAAGTGGAAAAGAGGTTGCCTAATGCAGAAGGAGCAGAAGTTAATTAGTGTCTGCTGGTTTAAAAAAAACTATTCAGTCTTGTGCTCATTTGTTTTTAAAAAAGATTGTGACCAAATTCTGTGAAACATTTTTTATACATTTTTATTTTAAGATTTTTCCGCCTATTAGCTTGTATTGAATAAGCATCTTTTGGTTTCTTAAACCATTTTTTATCCATTACTAATTACTCAAAATGGTACTAATTTTGTATGGTTTTCTGTTCAATATGAATTTTTTAAAAAGAACCTTCAGTATAGAAAATGCTCCACTGTCCATTTTTTGTTGGCAAATGACAAAAAAATGTTTTAAAGCTACATTAAAATAAATGTCAATGTCTATACAATATTATCAAAATATTTTGGTTTTACTATTAAAGGCTATACAATAAATAATGTCACCAATGATGACTATTAAAGCATGACTTAAGCTCCTCTAATGCTCAACACCAAATTACCATTGTTTAATACTTATTGCTTTTTACACCGGAACCAGAGAAAAAACTGATCTGTTATGTTAAAACCAATTAGTGTTTTAAGCCCCTTACTGTCTTGAGTAATGTCTAAAGCAAACAAGGTTATGACAATTGATAACACATTCCTGGGAGCAGTGTGGATATTTCAGTCGGTTCCTTGCAGACTTGAAGTGTTAATTCATTCTGGACCTCTGAATATCACAACTTGGTAAATTAAAGATGTTCCCTGGTTACGTTATTTTGGTAAGCAATCAATTATGGATTGTGCGCATCGTAACCATTGGCTATATTCACCTATAAACACGTTTTCTTTTATAGATGCTTTGTATGGGGAGCGAGCAGCAAAGCTTTAGGTAGGTAGAGGCTAGGGACTAGCCTCTCGGTCCTGAGGGCCACGGTGGCTGCAGGTATTTGTTCCAGCTGAATACTGACTACACCTTATGTCACTGATTAGTTTACCCCCCTCCACCAATTACAACCAAATATAATATGTGAGTAAAGTAAATCATAGCTGATTGTAAAACACAAGTATTTGATCTGACAAACAAGGTTATCATCTGTTGAAGCATCCCAACAGCCTTATACATGTCATTATAAACAGTAAGTGTACTTTGGAAGGAAGGGGGCGGGGGGGGGTCCATTTTACATCTTACATTTAGCAGACTCTCTTATCCAGAGTGACTTACAAGATGTGCATTAATACATGGTATGATCAATCATTGTTCACACAAGAGATCAATGCAGTACAGCAATTGTTGGCAGCTGCTTACCATACCTGCAACACTGGGAAGGAAAAGGTTAGTGAAATACATATTTTTTTGTTTGTTTGAGAAAGTTTTAAACAAGGATACAAAAAGCAGTATTAAACATGGCTGGTGGTGGTGGTGTAATGGTGTGTGTAATGTTTTCTTGGCACACATTCCCACTGGGACCACATATATTGAAAAAATGTACTGTATGTATTCACTACTGTAAGTCCCTTTGGATAAAAGCGTCTGCTAAATGGCATATAAACATTAGGCCCCTTAATACCAATTGAGCATAGTTTAAATGCCACAGCCTACCTCTTGTTGTGCATCCCTTTATGACCACAGTCTACCCATCTTCTAATGGCTACTTCCAGCAGGATAATGCGATATGTCACAAAGCACACGTCATCTCAAGCTGATTCCACGAACATGACAATGAGTTCAGTGTACTCTAATGGGCTCCATAGTCACCAGATCTCAGTCCAACAGAGCACCTTTGGGATGTGGTGGAACGGGAGATTCGCAACATGAATGTGCAGCAAACAAATCTGCAGCAACTGCGTGATGCTATCATGTCAACATGGACCAGAATCTCTGAGGAATGTTTCCAGCACCTTGTTGAATCCATGCCACAAAGAATTCAGGCTGTTCTTGGGGCAAAGGGGAGTCCTACCCAGTACTAGAAAGGTGTACCTAATAAAGTGGCCACTGAGTATATACCCTCAATGTGTGTACATGTAACTTATAGATTAATTAATCAAGTATATTGATTGCTTTATAAGGAATGCAGAGTGTGGATTTCTTATTAAACCATGCTTCAATGTTTTAAAATTCTCAGATCCGATCTGTGTGGAATAAAGTGTAAATGAACATATTTGGGCTGCTGACTGTCTGGCAGATATACTGTAATTTTAAGTGAAGTTGACGCTCGCCCACAATTAATGCTCCCATAATATTTATGTGACCAATAAGTTGCTTTCTCGGTTCTGCACCATCAACAAAAAGGATGTGCGTACGCCAATCATTCAAACTGTTGTTTATGAACAGTAATTAATTTTGGACTGTATAGAGCGTGATTTGTCCTTTTTGTCCTATATCCCAATTTCCCTTATTTGAAAATGCTCCCCCAATTCCTTTTGAAACAGTATAACTGACAGTGTACGTCTCTTGCTCCTATAATTCCCGCGGGCTTAGATGAGCCCCTGCAGATGCCTGTACTCCATGTCATTTCATGCATTTTTCATAGATTATTTTTCAAAGATCAAAGCCTCGTTCTTCTGTGTGCAGTTGTGTATGGAAATGTTAACTAGTCTCAATGTGTCTTTGTTTAAAGATAATCACATCTACAGAATATTCTAGAGCGAAATGTGTATTTTAAGTGACACAAATTTGAAGACTAGAATATCTTTTGGTTATCTTTAACAATACCAAATCCATCAGTTGTTTCAGTGGGCGTGCCAGCCTCTACTCCTATTTATTTAATTCACCCAATCATTTATGTGAACATTTTTGATAGAATTTCTTGTCAAGCTCACGAATGACAGCGGAAGACTCTCCACAACCCTGGACTTGGAGGGCCACAGGGTGTGCCGTTTTTTATTTTATCCCTTAAAATCTGCAACAAATTCAGAACCAAGACACCAGGGGTTTGTGCAGCAAACAGAACGTTTTCCTACAGTCGCTATTGAACGCCTTGTTTGCTGTCCAAGTTGCGTACCCTTTTGCAAAAACCTCACAAGAACATTTGTTCCAGTTTGGTGGGCGTGTCAGGGCTGTATCCAGAAGCAGCAATTGACATATTTAAGAATCGCCCAATCAGCAATCACAGTAACAGCGCCCTGCAACCATATGTTCAATACAGCATTGTTTCATTTTGCAACATTTTCTTGCGGCTGAACACACCCCAGGTGAGACGAGTTTAATGGACCACGAGTTCCCTCACCATCAGCATGCAGGCGAAACTCTCTTCCGGCCACGTGGCCAGCCGTTCCGCACCGGACAAAGAACGCCACCCCAGGAGTGAACCAGCTGGACCCTCAACAGCCTTCAGCAGTCAACCAGACAGACTGAGTATAACAACCTCAAATTGTGAAAGGCTTGAGAGTACAAGATAATAAATGTTGTCTTTTTATGATAATAAGTGGACTCTAGCGATTAAACACACTGAAGGTATTGGTAATTTCTTCCTAAATAATAATAAATTGTTAAAGTTCATTATCTGGTCCCCTGTGATTGGAGAACACCCCTTGATTCACCTCTGAGGTAGACAGAGAAGAGTCATATTTAATAGCCATTGCCACTACATTATGAAAAAGTGTTCCCTTTTGTTCCTTCTGCTTGGCAGAAAGGTGCGGTCTCACCTTGGCTCTGGTCTCTCTGTACAGGCATGAAGCCTTTACTTCTCAAACATTTTTTTTTTCGTTAAAAAGGCCTTTCATATCAGAAATGAGGCCTGGGGCATGGTTTTTATTATTCATGCATGAGTTTGCTTTCAAGGGTGGAGCGGTCCCAAGATGGAGGGAATCAAAGAGACACATTTGTGAAGAAGCTGGCATACCACTGTTTGTATACGCGTTTGCTTGTATGTGCATGTGCACAAGTGTGTGTTTTCTCCTTGGCATGGATGAACAAGGCCAGTGTCCAAGAAATATGAGTTATTAAAAGGAATCTATGGTGGGAAGAAAACCAACATCCCAATCATTTATAGCTCAGCCTTTCAAGAATAATTGATTTGATTGATTGATTTAAGAGTAGCTGTGCGCATTTGTAATGACTGACTAAACCTTTTCATGAGGGATTCTGTTTCACATATTTATTGACTGTTCTCACAAAGCTGAATTTAAAGTCCAATTTTAACATGCATGCACATACATTTTGAATAAAAGCTGAAGTGCATGCATTTTGCAGTGCAAATGCACACATCCTCCTATACACTCACCTGCAAGCCAGTGGCCATACACAGTACTGCAGGGGAGAGCCAGTGACAATTGTACACCCTACAGGCCACACACAGTACTACAGGAGAGAACCAGCACCAATCAGAGGAGAGTCATTTCTCTTACAGATGACGACTGGTTGCCTGGGCACCTGATCTGTTTCTGCTTTGATCAAACACCCTTCCGTCTGATGGCTTTTGAAATTTCAGCCTGTGATTGCCCAGGGCACACCTGCCGAGGATGTCGATAGCCAGCAGTAGTCCCCGCAGTCAGTGTTTAATTGCATTTTGTAGAGTCAACCGGTTACTAACAGAATTTTTCTCCACCGTTTCAGAAGTGTTCTTATCAAAAAAACGCACGCTGCTCACTCAATACACACCAATATCTGTAACATCCAGCAGCAAGGATTAAATCTTATATATATATATATGCTGTGTATTCCAAGGTTGTTGCAGACAAGCATGCCAATGCCCTGGGGTTGAATGAACGACAGAAGAGATTCAGATGCTCTTGGAGAACGGGAGGCACCAAAGCAGTGTCATCACCTTCCCTCTCTCACTTCTCCGTTCCCATCCCAAACGCAGGACAATGACCAGCTCCTTTGTGCCTCGTCCCAAAAAAGTCCTCCTGCGCTCTCCGCCGGTCTCCAAACCCAGTCAAAGGCCGCCAATTAAGCCCACGAGTGGGGTGTGACTGGCCCATTCACTGCGTCCAGCTGCAGGAACCTTCACCTCGTCCTCTGAAAGGGGACCGGAGTGAACCGCGGCGCGACGTAGCGGTGCGGCGGTGTGCTCACTCATCCGACGACACAGAGTAACAAAAAAAACAGCGCCGGTATGACATCAGAGCGACCAGCACCTGCTCCGCACAGGAGGAGGGTCATTGCCGGCCCGCTGACGCGGAAGAGCAGTCTGGGAAAGCGGCCATTGTTCCCCTAGCCGGGGGGGGTTCTGGGCTGAAAAGCAAGGCCAGTGGTCTCTATCTCCATCACCTCGTGCAGGCCAGTCTTTTCAATGACGTTTTAAGGAGAAACGGATGATTCTGACGGATTTATTTAGATTTATGGAGTCAGGATTATTTTGGGCTACAGGGATACTTTTGCAAGGTGGAACTACATTTCGAAAATTACCTTCAAATTATCATTCTAGCGAGACAGGTGGATGGATCTAGCTTTCTGAGGGGGGGAGATGTTAACATGGGAGATTTCCCTTGTCTTTTCAAGGACAGTGGGATATTTGAGCACTTTGCATGGACTTTTCAGGACGATGTTATGTTCAAGGATTTTCAAGGACTGTGGGAACCCTGCCAGAGGTCATTATAGCTGCTGTGAGGGTGACATGTGCTGCAGACCGGTCCTCTTTCCTCCCACAAGATCCTGGTCTACAGACAACTGCTAGCAACACAGCGGCTCAATCAACTTGAGGTCAGATTTTCAGAACTGAGAAGATCTGATCTAACTGGTTTGGAGAATGCCAATTTCAACCCACAGCCAGAATGAGTTGGAGTTAGCCTGCTGTATAGCATCCTGGATGTGTCGGCATGGTACTAAGCGAAGGTTTCATGAAACCAGAAACCCTGGGTTCCACAATATTTACAAAAAATGTGCCAGCCAACTCATCATTACTGCTGGTATGCTTATTGCAAGTTCACCAGTTAGTCAGAACCTTGTGAATTACACAGGCTTAATTTGAGGGTTCAAAAAGCCTTGCGTTAGCACAAAAACTACAAACAAAAACATAATAAAATTAAAATCCTTGCTGGCCTTCCTCATGTAATTAAAACTAATCATCTGCTACATGCAGAACAGTCACACCAAGAGCAGGAGGTATCAAACAAGCTTCAGAATGCTGCAATATCTGGTGGTTTTTGTAGTTTCCTTTCAATCAGCAGCCAATTTAGGCCTTGGAAACAAGGTCTGTGAAATCTTTAGCTAACCAGTGTTTTCAATTATTCACTTAATTTAGTAGAGATGGGCAGAATGAAACTAAGGCCTCAAAATTGTTTAGAATCAATTGGAGCAGCGATGTTTGGTGGACTCCTTCAAGGCCTCAAATGATGTATGCTCACAATGTCATCAACGTTCTGCAACCGGACATTCAGTTCAGTCCCATTTCCGTTTTAATACATTCACGTAATGTTTTGGTGCTCTCAAATACACCCCTGGCTGAGAGCCTCAATAACAGCATGATTCATTTGAAACAGCTTAATTGTACACAGGTGGACTCCAATCATATAAATTTGAGACCTCTGAAGATAATTGATTGCAACAGAGTTTATTTAGGCATGTCTTAGAACAAAGGGGTGAATACTTATAAAACAGACAATAATTGATTACATATTTGTAATTAATTAACAAAAAGCTTTAGAGATGTTTTTTATATGACATTATACATTTTTTTCATGGCAGGCCTGGTTTATATGGTCTTGTTTGAAAACAATTATTTGTCTCTGTATGTGGTGGAGAGTTTTATATTTTATATTTATATTTTTAGGCATTTATCCAGAGCTACTTACACAGTTTACATTTCTATGTATACAATCCATTTATACAGCAATTCAGGTTAAGTACCTTGCTCAAGGGTACAATGGCAGTGCCCCACCTGGGAATCAAGCCAGCAACTTCTGAGTTACAAACCCAGTTCCCTAACCATTATAATACACTGCCGCCAAGTATACTATACTGCCACCAATTATATTAAATAATTATACATATAATAATGTAATGTACTGCTGTGTTGCATGTGCAAAGCTTTCTTTCCAGGCAAGCGAGTATCAGACAGCTGCTCTAAAAGCACTCTATCAAGACCATGCTATCTGCACAGCCCTTTAGCCCTGGTGAATTCTGCTCACATGGTGTGACTGAACAATGTAAAGTCAGCTGTCCTTTCCAACCACAAACAGGAACACTTTTCATCTACTGGAAATGATTTCCCAACTACAGTGGACATATACAACATTAAATATTAAATTATATATTTGTACATCACATTTGGGAATATATACAATGGGTATAAAAAGTTTTCACCCCCTTTGACACTTTATATTTTACTTTTGTATTTGTCCATCTATCCATCCATCCATTGTCTTGCCGCTTATCTGGGTCTGGATCATGGAAGCAACAGGCTCAGCAAAGCAGCCCAGATGTCCTTTTCCCCAGCAACTTCCTCCAATGATAAGAAATCCCAATTAAATCCATTTTGATTCCATGAAGAAAGAAAATAAAAAGTGAAAAATTCCCAACGGGGTGAATACTTATGATAGTGACTTCCTGAGAGCCTAAATACATTTTTTTCTTATAAAATGATCAAAGTTCAGTTCTGTCACTTGTTTTGGTTTTATTTGGTTTACGGAATTTAATTGGGAATTGTTGTCACATTGAGTTTTCATATTTCGAAGTCTTTTTAACACAGCACAGCATATTGTGTTTGCTCTATTTGTCCTTTCAGCAATCTTATGAGATTGAGTGGATGATTTTGGGTCTAATCTTGCAATGTAACAATACCTTTTCATGGTTGCCTGCCTGAAAGAGTGTTAATTTGCATTGAATTTAAGATGTCTTTAAATTCATAAAGACCAAAGAAATTAGGGTGCGTACACAAAAAAGGAGACTACTTAAGTATTTCAAAATGTTAATTTATTGATATCAAATGTTACACCAGCCTACCTGATGTTTTGGCTAGGCGTTTCATAAGGGAAGCTGGTAAATCCATATTTTTATTTTTGTATGGAGCCTCTCACTTTATCATTTGCATGAAAATCACACAATGAAAAGCACAATACTGTATGCATTAGTATGGGTAGTCTTTCACTTTCACCCTGTCTGACTGTGTGCCACTCCCAGCATTCCTTCCGGGCAAACGTTCTTGGACTGAGACTCAGGTGGACACTGGCCAATGGTGTGTGTCTCTTCCCCAGCTCTGCAGAGTTCCTGGTGGAGTCCAGAAAGCAGTGCCTCATCATCCCACAGAAGAACACTCAGCAGGTGTGCGTTCCATT
Organism: Aldrovandia affinis; assembly: GCA_029706075.1. Taxonomy (NCBI): domain Eukaryota; kingdom Metazoa; phylum Chordata; class Actinopteri; order Notacanthiformes; family Halosauridae; genus Aldrovandia; species Aldrovandia affinis. The sequence continues at coordinate 3,477,752 of JAINUG010000039.1, read as the reverse complement.
CCCCCTGCACCAGGAGGCCCCTACAGCATGTGTCAGAGGTCAGAGGTCGGGCGGTTACAGCGCTTTGATGCTTGCCCCCTACTCAGCAAGGGAAAGAGTTTCCAGAACGCATGCTGGCCATTCCGGTGAAATTTATGCTGATGTCAGCAGTGAAAACACCAGCTCTTCTCCAAATATTGTTCAAGCAGCAGTCCACCCTTTATCTCTCTCTCTCAAGTTTCTCAGATTTGTATTTATTTTTCAAACATTTTAAATCAAGACTGAAGAGGCATTTGCACATTCCATGGAATGTTTTCCTTGCAACGGTTATTAATGCATATTCGGACAGCGCCCCCTCTGGGCAAGGGGCCAGCATGACGTAAGGTTCAGCCACGGGTGTGTACTCAGACCAGCTGGTTTAAAGTGGTTTCCTCTCGCTGATATCAGAGATCTAGATCAGGGCTCTCCAACCCTGGTCCTGGAGGTGCTGAGTAACAACGGAAACCAGCATACCCTGTGGCCCACCGGGTCCAAATTTGGGTAGCCCTGATCTAGATACCAATCCATAGTATAAAGCCAAGTACAAGCGTACTATGTGTTAACCTGCTAGGTAATGTGAGTAGGCTTCTGTGGAATTGGTGAAGTCAGAGCTGACACACCACTGATTTGTCAGGTTTGACTGATCTTTAGATATGTGGATGGGCTAATACTTCACATCAGTTGTAGATGAAACCAAAGTAGTACACCATTTAGTTTAGTTTAGTTTAGTTTAGTTTAGTTTAGTTTATTCGACATATCAATTTAAAATACATGTCAGTGCAAGTCATGCATCAAAACAATGTCCAGGATAGCACAAAAAGTCATGGACTTATTTCCGTTGTGGTCCTTGGTCTTAACATGTTCATATGTAAGACACTTAAAACAAGTAAAAACAGGTATAGACACTTAACACATAACTACATAAATATCTACAACTACATAATGCATCGTTTACACATCCTAACAATCCCTCCCTTCCCTACCTGTCTATTCTTGGACTTTGGCTAGTAGCCACTTCCTAACATTCATAATTAACATTTCATATAGGGACACGATATTCAGTGGTCTTTATCAGTTTATTAAGAAATGTAGCTAAAATGCCAGGTCGTGCAAATGATTGGTCATTTAGAGCTGAAGTTGGCATGGAATCCAGAAACAGTTATGGCCCTCCCTGCTGTAGGTCTTTCAATGCTAATAAAAGGAACAGAGCCATTTAAAACGTACTTTGAAGATAAGCTACATTTAAAGGGGTGAGGTGGGGCACACGGTTAAACCCAGTGGCCCCAACAGTTAGTCAGCGTGTTATTGGCTGTAGGTCGCTGATAACACAAGGCCCACATTCCTATTGGCTGGAGATACAAGAGCTGGTGATTTCACAGGGGGGGGTGGCTTCATATGGGGAACAGGTTAGGCTGCAATGTGAGGGGGGGTTAAAGTATTAAGGAGCAGAGCTGGGAAGGAAGGGTTTTGTAGGCTGTTGTGAGCGACCTTTCAAAGTAGGCTGTGTTTTCTCGGGGATCAGCACTTTTATGGCTCAGAAATGTCCTGCTAGGACAGGAGGGGCCCAAGACAGAGCGTGTGTGCATGTGTATGTATGTGTGTGCACGTGTGAGAGAGAAATTCCATAATTTTTTTTGCATTACATTTAAAAAGTATAAAAACAATACAGTATATATTACATTTAAAAGTTGCATTACATTTAAAAAATCGTCTCAATAAATGCCAAGTTTATTGCAACATTTTGCGAAACAAGCCAGAGTTCAGGGTACAGATTCAAATTCTCAGATTCTCAAGTACTGAGCAACAACTCAACCCCGACTGCCAACATAGCCAGCATAGCGCTTTGGACTGTCTCCAATCTGAAGTGGCTATTTACCTGTTGCTACCCCATCACTGCCAGCGCTACCGTTCCTAAGCGCACTGTTTCCACCACATCGCTCTTTTAATCGCTGTCCTGTATAAACCAAAGTGATCACCCCACCCTTTGACATTCATATCTACCTATAGCCCCGTTTCCTTACTGCAGGATGGAAAACTGTAAAGTCATTGTTGCGGTCGATGGGAAAATGGAACACCCAGCACAGGAGATGAATTCCACCGTCGGTATAAAATGAGTTTTAGAGCATCGTTTTTATGTAAGTGCAAAGGTTAGAAAAGCAGCAGATGCGTAGTTTCAACCGCGAGGCTGACTGACCCCCCCCTCTTTAATACCCCCGCTCCGCGTTTCAGCAGATCAGGCGACTGCGCCCGTCCTGTTCCTGTTTTCATCCCGTCCCAGCAGGTGGCCCGCGTGACATGGAAGTGACAGAGAGCTCCGCCAGGCCTCTCCCTCGCCGCTCCAGGCAGTACCTCCAGGACCTCCTGGGAGCGGAGTACCCTCCCCACCCCCTGCCTCCTCCGCAGTGATATTATCCCGTCAATTTGTCCTTCCACAGAATAAGCGGAGCTGTCAGATTGGCGAGGGGATTACGCTCTACTAAAAGATGTCAGCTCTTTTCTCCTTTGTTTGCATGGCTATGAGGCATTTAAGCCTTCCGGGTATCATAAGGCACCGTGTAAAGATATGGTATCTTAATAGAATATGCCAAGAAGCATGCCATGTCGGCTAATTAGCCAATCCATCTGTTCGGTTTCGGAAAGTTTGTGACATTCACACGCGGAACTAAAATAAGGAAAAGCCAGTGCTCCACAGCAGACAATGAGTGATAAAAACCCAAATTGAATTCACGTTCTGGGTCCCGTCTTGGCACGGATATTGTTTAATTATCATTTTTTTCAAAACTTTTACAGTATTTCTCTCCTTGCATCTTCGGGTTTCACAGATATAATCAGGGCACTTGTTTGTTTCACTGTGTGCATTCTGCAAATTGGCACAGTTTGCTAATTATTGCATTGTGTTCCTCCCCAAGTAAATGGGTGATCTCTCTGTTTTCTTTTCACAGATGGATCATAGGGGTTTGGGTTAATGAGGTCTTTTCATATTTTTGGTACACAATGAAAATCTTGTGGGGGGAAAAAAAAACATTTTGTTTTTCATTTTTAATTGGCAAAAGTTTTTTCACTGGCCTGGCCATTGAAGATGGCTGTCGGCTGTCAAACGTCACACTGAGAGAAAGGAGAGAGAACGGTCAGTCAGATGGAAGATGGGAGAGGGAAGCCGAGCCTCTCCCCCGAATCAAGGTGCAAGGCCACCCAGGTGGCTGATCATGTTCTGAGCTGCAGGCCAGTATTTACTGGATTAACACCAACCACCGATTCATATTGCCAAGGGTTATGTACTCTGACACACAGACTGATAATCATGCCCTGATGATGGCTAAAAGAAGCAATTATGCTCCTGAAAGGATATGCTATGGCAATAAAGACATTTTAACTTCATTTCTTAATCTTTGAACTTTGAACTGGTGTTGGTAAGCATGCCTTGGATGTTTTTGAAATACTTTTTGCCATAGATAGTCTTCCATTGTGCTCTCATACATGCTGAATATGACAAGCTGTGGCCAGGCCCTAAACAACAGTGGTGTCATTTCAGCAAAACCTAGGGTATGGCACAATGACATAATGTCATTAAGTGGAATCATAATTTTAAAGAAATTGAATACGTAATATCAATATGACACAAACGTCTGTATGGACATTCTGTACTGTACACCACAACATTGTGTGTAAATCTTGTACTGTCCCAGCAAAACCATCCTGGTCTGGTCACCCTACATGTGTCCCCTTATTTATGGCCTGAACTGGTGAAAGGAAGAGACATGGCTGACAGGGTGACAGTGAGAGTCAATGTTCAGTTAATCAGCTTTTTTTCCACCAACATTTTTTATTCATTTAAATACAAGCAACTTAAATAAGTTACGAGCAACACCCTCCCTGCTTCAAATATTTACACTGTAGGCCATTTCAAACAGTAAGAGTTGTGATGCTTGTTACGCCGATTAGCGTAGCCTTCCAAGTCCCTTTAGGCCGGCAGTAGATTTACCGGCCCCCTTTGGTTTGGAGGGGAGGGAAAGGAAAATAATTCGAAGGAATCAATTTTGGCCAAGGTTAATTGGACGAAACGTAGCCTTGACAAGGGTTCAATCCCATGGCAGTTAACCTTGCTCTCTGTGTTTAGGTAAGAAGTTAATGTTTCCTCTTGTTTTCACTTCATTTTCGGGTCCATCAATCTGCTCTCCGTCGGATCACGTGTCTCCCGAGGGCGGGCACTCTTTTCTGCACCGTAGCCATTGGAATATGTGTGTGCTGGTCTGAAACATGAGACCAAATGTAGATACCCTTTAACATCTCCAAAACATATTCATGCAGGTCCCAATGGCACTTCATGGCATTCCATACACAACACAAATACCGTAACTGGAGATCAGCCTCATTTCAAAGCACCTATATGGGATAGAATCATATATGTGAATATTTTGTCATTTTCAGACAATAATGTCTTATAAAAACCAGTATATAAACCACGTAATGAGTTAGAAAGTTAAAAAATATATGAATCATACTCATCTCTTACATAATCCATTGACCTTTTTTTGTTTAGATTTTAAGTCTGATTTTATATACGGCATGCGGCAGAACCACATATCTCCAGTTACAGTTTGAATTTGTGGGAGAACGTTATGTCACATTATGCATGGTGATATTAATGATTAGCATATTTTAGCTCTAGCTAGCATTACTAAAGTCACATTATGCAAAAGTTTTATATTTTTCCAATTTTTACTGATTAAGCAGTTCAAGTCCAGTGAATAACCTGAAATGGTACAAAGGTAAGCGGTAAGCTGCCAGAGGTAAAAAAGTTTTGGCAGAACACTGTATCTTGGCTGGTCCAGCCCTGGCCGTTAGCCCTGATCAGGAGTGGCATTTGGCTATCTGCTCCTGAGAATTTAAGCAGTTCAAGTCCAGTGTCTCCAATAACTGTCTTGAAGGGGGCGGATCTTTGGTACTCTGAAGTAGCTAAGAGACGGGTGGCGAGTCCAAAATAAATGAGGTATAATTGGCCTTCCAAATTGGGGAAAAACAGGGAAAAATCTGAAACAAAATGAGTGAAAAAAATTATATGCCATGTTTATATAGATTTTCACAAAATATGTACACGTACGGTTTTTCGTTGCATGGGCTCAATTGGTGTATGGCACCTAGTAGAGATTGTGGGATCCTACATGACAGTAATTAGGACACAGGGTCAATCCAGCTGACCACGGGATGGGCACTAAGAACTGGACACCATTCCACTGGATGCCAGAGGCTTGGAGAAAGCATCTCAGCTGGACGCACATAAACGTATCCAGCTGAGACCCTTTCTCTACTTACAGTATGTAATATCATAATAATTATTTTCTCTTCAAAAACGCTCTGCAGTTTATTCTTTTCGCAGGGAGTGTAGACACATAAGATCGTAAGGGTGCAGTCTGGGTGGGTGCCCTGGTCTAAATTCTCACAAAACTGTCTCTCTATATATGGCCATCTCATCATCCCCCTACATCTGATTGGCTACAGAGTCCATTGAGTTCCTTACCCAATTTGATTATACAGGTCATAACTGCAAATGACAAAAAAAGTTCTCAAGTTGACCAACCTGGTTAAATAAAGATAATATAACATGTCCAAAATAAGTTTGATAAATAGAGTTTATTTATATACATATATGTGACAAGAACAGGCTATTCAGCCCATCTTGGCTTGGCATTATATATGGTTGAGAATTCCTCAACAGGCTGAAAGTGGTGCCAGACAAGGCACAGAACTTTCCACTGTTTCTCTCATCAGTGGACCCTACGTACAGTGAATTTTAAATATTTTGTAGTTTTAAATTGAACCAAATCACACAGTAGCTTTTTTTACTTGATGCCAGCAGTGGTGTAGCGTATGAGGAGCTAGCAGTGCCTGCTTAATCCGTTGCCATGAGACAGAGGAAGCGCTGTCTAACCATGTTTTCAGTGTTTCAGTTTAAAAAATGCCAATAGCACAAGATGAACCCGGAGAGGGAGAGACCTCCTGGAGCACTGAAGGGTATCAAAAACAACTGTGTGGTCTCTCACTGTTCCAAAATAAAATGTACTTTAGTTCTATTTAAAATGTTATTTTTGTTTTAATCTATTCATACATTTCGTTTGTATGTGCAGGTAATGGAAGCATACAAAATAAGTTCAATCAAGTTAGATTATGATTGATTTCAATGTAGTTTTCTTTGCAAAATGAGAGGAAACCTAGATATGCCAAGAAACCTACTACACCACAATCCTAGGAGACAAGAACACCTTTTTTTGCAGATACATTGAGAGTTGACAAGGGCAGACTTTGTGCAGTTAATTTCCTTGATAATTTAATGAACTGAGAGATGTGACCGAAATCAAATCAAGCAGGGCGATCCTGTGGTCAAAGGGGGTTGGCATAGAAGCCGCCATTGAATGTAATGGAATGCAATTTTAGACACGCACACACGCACACACACACACACACACACACACACACACACACACACACACACACACACACACACAGACTATAAATAAATAAATAAATGAACCGATCTGAAATTTCCAGTATATTGTTGTCATTGGTTATTCTGGGGACATTGTTATACATCTATAGCACACCTGCCATCACTGTTATCTAGAGAAAGTGTCAGAAACACTAAAAAGGAGAAGGAGAAATAAATTAAGTGAAAGTGTAGGCCACTGTGTGTAGTATAGGAACACCTGACATTTGAAGTAACACTTAAGCACTCGACCCCCTGAAGCGAACCTCCCATTAATTACACAATATCAATAGTTATTTCCGCAATTTGTTTTATCCGCCCACCCCCCCCATTTCACACTTATTTATTTTTGCACCTTTATTTTTTCCATCACTTTTCAGGGAAGTATTTTGCCACATGGCTGCGGATCGAATAATGTCAGACCTTTTTTTTTTTTTTTTTAAATGCGGCAATTTGCAGTTTTAAGAACGCGAGACCTGTTGAAAGCACTGGTGATAATGGACGTGCTACCCCCTGCGGCCCACGTCCCGGCATATCTTTCTGCAATTAATGATACAGCGGGAGGTGTGTGTTATAACACTCGTGCTTGTGAGCTGTCCTTGTGGGGAGGGGAGGGGGGTTGAGCTGGGAGAGGGAAAAAAACAAAACAATTAAAGAGCCTTAAAATATTTTATTTGCTGCCGTCGTGAGCTTGCCTGAACGTTGTGCGTCAGCTAAATGGACCAAATCATAGATAACGTGATTGGATGCGGGAGTGCACGCTAAGCTTTGTCTATCATTATTGCCGGGCGCAGTAAAATTGCAGTCAGCGGGACGGTGGAGGCGTTGACAGCCGTAATTATGCATCTCCATGGTGATCACTTTCGGCCTGTCACGGAGGGGCCTGGACTCCCCTCCCTCATAAGCGCTTAATAAGATTGGGCTGTCAGTTGTCAGGTGGACGGAGGCAGGATGGGAGATATGGCGGACGGGGACGGGGGCGAGCTCGAAGGGAAGGGCATGGCCCGTCCGTGTTGCTGCCCCATCTCTGCTTGACCTCCTCCCTCTTTGTTTTCAGCAGAGTAAGGAATGTGTAATGCAAAACAACATCTTGTTTGCTGGGCCTGGCCTTTGATGGAAGCAAGTCAAAAGTATGTTTTGGGAAGTTCGCCTACTTACAATCAATCCGGCAAGTGTTAAATGAGTACAAGTTTAACTTTAATCTGTTTGCCTCCGCTGGCTCAGAGGTTGGCCAATATTACATATATGCTATATTATATTTCGTTTGGCATAGGGTTTCATTTCTAAAAACAGAGAAAAACTAAATATGTAGTTTCAGCTATCAATAAATACATGTGTTTATTATTATATATATATATATATATATCATAATATATATATATATATATATATATATATCATAATATAGCGGTCCCAGACTATGCCCGGATTGACCAGATACTTTCATCTCAGCTTCCATTCTAGTCCACTCTGTAAGACTGGAAGTGAAACTTCCCTTTCATCCTATTTACGTGTAGGAGCTGTGTGTCCTCTCCCCTTCTGTAACAACAAGAGATAAAGGCACACGCAGACGCCCATCTGCCTTTGGGAACCCATTCCCTCTTTGTCTTGAAGGCATTAACACACACACACACACAAATACTTGGGTTTAACTTTAATGTATTTCTTTCAATGACGTGCACTACTGGGCACTGCCAATAAAGAACTTTAACAAAGAACAATTTGGTTAAAAAAACTAACTATTTTTTTGTTCCTACAAATTCAAATAATATATGCCATTTAACAGATGCTTTTATCCAAAGCGACTTACATGCATACATCGAACCCACAACCTAAGCGTTGCCAGTGCAATGCTGGCCATCTACTGAGCCACACAGAACCACAAATGAGGAGAGAATAGGTAGCCTGAGAATGCAGGTAGCCTCCAACTTGTGCCTGGCTGGTGACACGTCCCAATATGGAGGAATGGATCACTGGGATGGTGTGAGAGTTTATGGGTGTGGACAGCATTACCGGAGATATCATTCCCTCGTGGGAGGGGTTACCGGATGTCGTCTCGTGTTTATGTATAGCTCCAGTCTTTGAATTTGGGAAAGAAAAGCAAACAACATGTGTGATGTTGGTTCCCAATTTATATTTAGGAATATGGTTTTGTTCTGAATGGGCTCATTGATTATATTTAATAATAGAACCATATTTTTGTGCTTTCCAATGCCAATAATAGCATTGCTAAGTGTGCCCTGTAGTTGACTCTCATCCTTTAACTGATTCATCGTTGTTATTTTCTTGTGTAGGAAATGAACGCCGGAGTTGACATTTGACCGAATATGTAAAATAGGGTCATCGCTTGTGTACTGTCAATGCTTCCTGGGTCTGTGACAAATACAGTTTATTCAAAACACCACATAACTAAAACTTGTAAGTCGAATGTAAAGCAATAACAAATCAGGTTCTCTCATTTCGAGTTCTATTTTGGAGATACAATGATTTTGGGGGATTTTATCATTGACGATATGGAAAAAAATCTATGTTTACACACTTCTTATTTCATTTACCATTACCTTCCTGGCACATTCTCCCTCTAATGGCTCTATTTACACCTATCCGGCTGTAAGTGGCACATGCATTCCCATAAGGAGCTTTCCTGAGACAACACAGCCCCTGGGGTGGACAGGATAAACCTGTGCACAGTTCTTCAAAGGGAAGAGGGAGCCAGCAGCCACAGCGGTGTGTTCAGTCTCATTACTGTACAGCCCACAGTAGTGCGGCTGCTTCCCCCAGTGGATTGTATTTATAATCCACGAGAGACTAGGTTTTCCTATTTTTTTATAATCTAAAGCAACCAACAAGCATTGAGTAGTATTTAGATTGCTACATCAATGACTGTTCTTCAATTAAACTGTGAGCAAGAGCCGTTTTTAATATTCATATACATACATATGCATAGATATAATAAATATAAGAGAGAGCATCCCGGTGTAGTGCACCACCTTTCAAAATAAGGTGCCATGTGAGGAATCATACCAGAGGGAATGTTGTGTCACTGATAATATCCTCTGGTTTACCTATCTGATAGGCAGAGAGAGAAAGAGACACTCTGCAACTCACGCAACGCACCACCCAGATCGTTAGTTCCCATTGACGCGTCGCCTATATAATTGGAAAATAAAGATAATTGAATGATCAGGTACGGGTTCATCCGACGGTGCACACTCAAATGCAATCTAATGGCACATTAATAATGAAAGAATTCCAGACCTTTCCGTCTTCGTGTGAAAGCGCTCTCCGCGGCGATCGGGGAAGAGTAAGTGACAGGCAGCCCCCACAGAGCTGCAGCAGGGGCCTTTGTCAGCAGTGTCCCTGGCCAGGAGGAAAGGTCAAAGGGCACTCTCTCACATCCAGCTGGTGGCACAGAACCCGGAATTAACAATGCTCGGGAGAGCGGGGAAACATCAAATTAAAATGAAAGCCCCTGATCCAAATAGAGCCTCGCCCATCTCACTGTGGACGTTTTGGGGATGGAGAGGGGATGACACCAGGTTTCAAATAAACCTGATAAAACCATTTCAAATAAACAACACAATCGGGTTTCAAATAAACATGATTGTATTGGCGTGCGTGCCATTGGAGCTCTTGCTTTTCTTGGATCGCGAGGTTCAGAGATAACAGCATACTCACTTACAGAGTCCACACAGAGTAGACACGGACGAGTAGGGATGGAGTTTGAGGGTTCCAAGAGGTCTTTCTTTTCAGGAAAAATATAATTGAATCCAGAGGGGACTGTGTTGACTCCACAGCCAAGGGTCGGCATAAAACCTTTTTGCATACCTTTAATGAACCGATAACAAGAAAATGTAAATGTAAATGTAAAACCCATATGGCCATCACATGACACCCAAGAGGGACAGAGCTCATGATGATCAATACAAAAATCATTACCAAAAGGATACTAATGTTTTACTGATGATACTGACCAGATTACAAACAGTAATAGAAAATTATATAAATTCTCTTGACTTCATAAACACATGGAAATCAAGAAACCTAAAGCCCTGATCCAGATGATGATCATAAAAGGAGATACTCTCTGAAATTCAGCAAACAGGACACTACGGTTGTGTTACAGTTAACAGTACATTTTCAGGCAGGCAAGCTGGCACAACACACTCATAGTTCATTGTCAACCTCCATAACCACATAGGGCCCAGGCAAAGACATCACTATATGTACCCATTCAGATCCTTCCCTGTTACAGGGCATAGCCACCCACTTATCTTTATTGCAAACACAACACATACAGGCCCAGAACTCATTTGTGAGCTTTTATTTTGGGAGGTCTGGTGATTTCTCATTGAATTAGGAGAAAATGTAGCTAAATCAGAAAAGATGGTCAAACAATGGAGCATTGTGGAATACTTATAACATAAAGCTTTCATGATTTAGCCAAAGATACTGCCAAAGACTATAAGGCATATACAGTAAATAAGACATAATACTATAAGGCATTATAAAAACGCGTATAAAGCACTATAACAAGGGTATTCATAGGAAGTGTTACCCATTTTTTAAAAATCTTCAATTATTTTTTGAAATACACTAGCATGTGTATTCATGGGCAGCTCATTGTTGATCTTGTTGCTTAAAGTGTTTTTATTAAAACATACCTCTATAAGCCTTTGGACCCCATTCTTAAAGCTTATTTCCAAGTAGAAAGTTGAATAGTTCACATTTCAGATAATGTATCTGTATACCAATGCAGTCAAAACATGAGTAAGACACATTTATTGCAGATATTACAAATTTCATTATTTCATTTCAATTGTCATTTGGTTTTTGAGCGTGATGACTACCTCTCAAAAATTATACATATTAAACATTTTATCCTACCTTAAATACTTTACCTTACCTTAAATGTTTTACCTTACATTTTCCTGTACTTTGAATGAAATCTGGAACAGGCACAGGCAATTTGACATGGGCCTTTCACAAGACCGCTGTCTATTGATACCTTTGGATATTGTTTCAAAATTGACAACACATTTAATGTATTTTATGTGCAGCCAAGAATGATAGAGACTTATGGGTGATTCTGAATTCAAATAATTTTCTTATCTCACTATTTTCTTATCAATGATCATCAAAGATGTAAGTTACAAGTAATGCGGATACTAATTCAGGTCATTCTTTGGTCATTAAAAGGGAACAGATGTAATCCTCGTTATCTTAATTTCCTTCTCCCCTCTCCCATACATGGCCAAGGACACTGGTCTTTATGGTTTTCCATTTTTTAAATGAAATATGCAGAATTTGTTGGTCGCTGTTTGTTCCTGTGAGTGTATAGGGCTTAATGTCTGGCCTGTGTTTTTAAAGCAGCAGGTAATGACCGGCAAGCTGTTGGAGGGTCATCACTCTTTGGTCTCTCTGCTCTTCACACACAGATGGAGACCTTGGGAACGTTGACAAAGGTCATTTCTGAATGACACATTTTTAAATTCTTGTTTTCGTCTGGGCCTTCAACGAATGGGGGAAAGGGGAAGTCAACTGCCTCATGAAAATAATAATATAAATAATTAAATAATTTTAATTTTTTTACATTTTCCCCCATTTTTCCCCCTAATAGGAATGCACAATCCTATTCTAAGCCACGCTCGCCGTAACCTCCGCTGTCAATTCGGGAGAGCGTAGACAAGCACGTGCTCCCCTCCGAGACACGTGATGTCAGCCACCGCTTCCTCTCACACTGCGTTCCACAACTTAAGCTTGCACAGACATGAGTTGGGGGAAGACATTGTGTGCACAGCTTTATACCGGCAGACTGTGGGTGCCCGATTGACCAGCGGGGGTCACTGGTGTGCGATGAGACACGGACAAACTGGCCGACTGAATCCCTCCCTTCCTGGTCGATGACACCGCCAATTATGCCCCACAAGGCCGCTGACCAGAGTTGGCACTGGCATGCTCTGGATTCGATACCAGACCGTGGGGCTCATCCACATACTAGAACAGTGCCTATATACAGTACCAGTCAAAAGTTTGAGTACACCTGCTGGAAACTAGGTTTATTTCATAATTGACAATGTTTTACACCATATAAGTTTCTTTAAATACTTGAAAATGACAAAAAACACATGTAACTCTCAAAGCAATGTTCAGCAAATTTCTTGGATTCAAAATAGACCCTTTGGCACATGTGGGTTGTCTCCCCAGCTTCCTGCAGCAATTTCCAGAGGCCCTTTGACTGTTCTGTGTTCAGTTCATCCCATACAAGTTCTATGGGATTGAAGTCTGGAAACTGGGCAGGCCAGGTCCTTAGTTTGAGTTGTCCTTCACGTTCCCCCTTCACCAGATAGTTCTTGCACAACTTCAAGGTGTGTTTCGGGTCATTATCTTGCTCAAGAATGAAGGAGTGCCCGCTTAGCCGTAGTCCAGATGGAAGGTGTACTCAAACTTTTGACTGGTACTGTATGTCATAAAAACTGCACATTTCCATATTATATTTTAACTTTAGATTAATGGAATATTCTTATTAATTACATATTTATATATCTGCAAACTGCTTTCAAAAATGTATCTTTAAAAAAAAAGTTAAATTATAATTTTCCCCATCACACACATTTTCTCTTTGTCTTTAGATATTTGTCCTAGCCTGCCAGGTCCCCAGCTGTCAGGGTTGGAAGAACTGCCTGCCTCCACTGTCTCGCAGTCTGTGGCGACACACCTCTGCTCCTGGTGAATTCTGGGTAACCTCAAGTAAATGAACCAAAGCAGACACTGCACTGCGCAGATGTTACTTCCTCCCGCTAAGTCCTCAAAGTCAGCTAGACTAAGTGGAGCAGCCCCTCCCTTCTGGCTTTTTCATTTCTGCAGGAGTGAAATTGCCTCTCTCTGGTTTCTGTTGCATGCAGTTTTTCACACAGTCAGGAGAATGTACTCAATCCAGTTATATGTGTCCATTAGACCTCAGCAGCAGAAAGCCACTCTGTATCCCTGCAGGGGAATGAGTACAACATCTAGACCAGGGACCATAAACTTCAGGCCCAATATGTGTGATAGATTTTGGTGTTTTTCAGTGCTTAAGTGCTTAATTTAAATCATTGATAGGCTAAAGAGTTCACACACCTTCTTCCCAAAGCCTAAATAGACTGCTGATTGAAAGGAAATCACAAAAAACTACAGACACGGCCCTCCAGGACTGGAGTTAAACCAGCAGACACTGCGGCCCTCCAGGACTGGAGTCTGAGATCCCTGCTCTAACTGATATGCAGGCCTGTGCCCTTGCGTGCATGGATTGTGGCAAAAGCTGAATTATCCATCGTGTCCCAACTGGTGTTTCACTGCTTTCTTTCGGTATCAGAGTGGTAACCATGGACTATCTGGGATGGAAGTACGACCTCACTGACTGCACCTCTTAATTTCCTGAATCCACCCAAGGGCACATTGTCTATGCTGATGCACGACTGGAAGATTACCGATCTGAGTTATACATAAAGAAGCAGTTGCTGAGGGCTGGATGCTAGCTGCTCTCTGGGTACCCCATTCCAGAGCTGAGATTAGCGAGAGTTGATTTTCCCTCTCTCTCTGGAGACAAGCTCAGAGGAGGGAAGATTTTTAAGCTTGCTCCAGTGGTGCAGGCCTTAAGGGTATACCAGTTTCATGGATCCCTTTGATTTTTCTTTAACAGTGGTTTGGGGGGTTGCCCCGGTTTGCCCCTGCCTTTACTGTGGGGGAACGTTTGTCCCTTTAGCAGGCACGCACATCCACGCATCCAATCACAGCCCTGACAACACACCCTTCAGGGTAATTGTATAATCGCACGAAGTGACAGCTCCTTGAGGAATCTTAACAAGCACAATTAATTACGGCAGCAAGTGCCTTTTTACCCTCGATAACACATTGAAGCAGCCAGCCCTATTTTTTTTAGAATGCTGGCATGCCCACACATTTCCAGGGGAATACAGTAACTGACTCTGGGGTCCACCAGGGGAAGCTTTCAATCCCTTACCATGAAGACATCAAAGCCCGAAGCCTCTTGATTTTCAGGAAATGGCTCCCTTTCAGCCAACCTCGGCGTACATCCGAGCCAGCTCTGAAATACCATCGCGTTTCGGGAATGAATATTCAGGGAGAAGCCTACCAAGCAGGGTTCCACTTCATTTGTGGGATCACAAGATACAGCCGCTTAAGTATGGTGCATATGTGACTGGACTGACCGGCTCCCCATGCATTTGATTGGCCTCGGGTTCCCGCTGTGAAGGATGGTGTTACACATTCAGAGACGTGTACAGTAGCACTTTGTGTGGACGTTTGTTTGTCTTTTTCCCCTTCGAAATGGGCAAAAAAGTAGGAAATGTCACCTCTGGTGGCCTCTGCTGTGAACGTGACAGAGAGCTGTTAGGGGCTTCCTTCATCGTACGGAGCTTCGCTGGTCGCCTTGTTAGATCAATGGCTGTCGGGGTCAACCTAGGGTGTCGGTATTTAAGGGCCATAAGCTGATAACGGGGGTACAGATATTTCCTGCAGGAAGCAGCTTTAGGGTGATTGATGAGGTTTCATTGTTAAACCTCGGCCCTGGTATTGTTTGACTTTCCCCATATTTCCGCGATGACATGAGAGGGGCGGCCCGGTGCCACCCAAGCCTGACGCTCTGCGCGGCTGCAGGTGTTGGCCCCCGATCGAGGTCCTGCACTGGGGCATTCGAACCCGGGGTCAGCACACTGCGTGGAGGCCTGGTGGACCGGGGGCAAAGGGCGAGGGCAGCTCGGCCCCCAGAATTTGTTTTTTCGCGGCCGGATTGGCGGGGATTCACCGCGCAGCCCCCCGGGCGTGGCCCGTAACACTAGGTCTCGGGGGTGCGCTAACGCGGTGTTGATGCGGCTATGCCCAATTGCCGTCGGCTCTTCCTACGCGCTGCTTGTGTTGGCAGCTCTGCGTGTTTTCCTCGGTTTCTGTGTGTGCTTTCTGGCCTTTCATCTCCCCTGGACTGGCCTGGGGACTGTGATAGAGAGAGCATTGCCCAAATACCACTGGTCCAGAGTGGAAGAGGTGTGTGCATTGACAGGAAAATAACAGGGCCCCCTTAACGTCATGTTGATATATGAAAAATACAAAGGACATTTTTTACTAGTTCAAATATCAATTACATTTATATTAGGCTTTGAACACGCGTACGTGAGCGTGCACACACACACAAATATATCATAATATTCATCAAACACTTTCTTTTTTTTTTTTACTGCAGACAGCCATCCGTTAGGCTCAGAAAAACAAGTCGTATTGCAACTTGTCTTAGTTTGATTCTACTCATTTAACCTGCTTTTTTTCTGGGCTAAATTGCACACCCTTGAGAGGACTCAGTGCCCCAGCATCCCTTTACCCCCTTTCAGCTTCCGCTGGCGGTGAAATAAAGTGTAAATGAAATGCACCCTGATCAGAGAGGATGGAGCTTGTACTCCATCATAGCCAGCATAGTGCTTTGGAGTGCCTCCAGTCTGAAGGCGCAAATGTGAAAAAGTTGTCTCAATTATTGAGTTCTAAATTCTGTTTGTCTCCAGCGGAAACAAACTGAAACAAAGCTGGCTGCAGACAAATGAGCGCTCCAGTCTGTATCTGTTTGGCTGCCACGACACAGAGGTGACAGGTTTACACACTTTCCGTTTTATCTAGCTACTGCCATTTTATTTCAAAAACAAAACCAAACGGCCAGAGTCTTCACCAGAAATGAACCTTCAATGTTCTAGTTTCCATCTAATCAACACGAAATCCAAATTCTGTTCTTTATTCCAAGAGCTACATTTCCATATTAGCAGTCTCATCCACTACATAGAAACCAGACCTGCCAACATGCACTTATTCTGTGTACCAGGCATGCATTTTAATACACGTACACGTGCATGCGGGTATGCAGGTGTCACTTTAAACTACGCAAAAATGAGGCTTCACTTAAATCGTATGATACAGGATTCATTGTATTTGGGCCTGAGCCAAGCAGTTCGCTTGCACAAACAAGTATTTCTCACGTTGCAACAAAAGCGAGGAGAGTTTCCCAGCTTTTATAGGAAATATTGATGGGGTTTTAAACTAACAAAAGAAACCAACAATTAGTCCGTGAACCCCCCCCCCATTCAGCAATTTGTCTGAAATGGGACTCAAAACAATTTCCTATGGTTGGCAGGTCTGCAAAACAGCTGCATTGCCCAGAAAATATCAATGTCTAGGCACACCAGAGTCATTCTGATATCTCTCATTCTCTCAGCTCAATTAACATTATTGACAAATATTTACTTCCTCATACTTCATTATGAAATTAAGAATGTCATTTCCTGCTCAGGTCTTATTAAGACCTCAATAATGCTTTGGTCTGAGCCTCTAGTTCTTGATTGATTTTGTTCTACCTTGTCCTTGATTCTGTTTTTTATTCTGTGTCCTTGATTATTGCATACTGGTCCATGTCAATGTCCTTGACCATGTGTATATTTATTTTGTGCCTGTCCTTCTTTGTCTGCTTACAGACTTTGTCCCCGTTTTTCGATCACGTTTTTGCTCTGCAACCCATTCATTGATCGTTTGTGACCTGTGCCCCTTTCCGTGTGTGTGTGTGTGTGTGTGTGAGAGGAGAGAGTGTGTTTGGGGCTGTCTCCCTGCCCCATTGCACAAATTAGTCAGTAGCTTAGTTTTTTGGAATGAATGTGTGTCAGCAGGCTCCGTTGAGACGGACAGGGTGTGTAACTGCATCTGACAGTCACTGGCAGAAGTTGGAATTCTGCTGGGTAGATGCGGTGGAGCTCACCAAGGGCTTCAAAGCCGCTTATTTTCCAGCTGGGGCAGTGTGGCAGGCAAAGGAGCTGGAAGCCCTTCATATTCTTTGCCATCTTTGTTTTGCCACTGTTTAGATTTCAAAATGGTCTCTAACAGCTTGATGCACCCATCGCAGCCAGACCGGCGAGTTCATTCTTTATAACGGAGGCAGGACGTTAGCCTTTAGAATGCTGAGAAGCGGCCAGCCATGTTTTGGTAAGAGTTCCCATTTTAACAGGGTTTCAGGCCAGCAGCCATTGCCCTGGCAGGGGTTTGAGCATTGAGTGAAGACGACTAGACCGCTGAACTCTATTATAACTGTTAAAGCTGTTCCAAATGCGATTAGCAACAGCCGTTGCAGTTCTAAGTTAAGTTTTCTGGTGGAATGAACTCGAGGTGTAGACCAATTGCCAAGGTCACCGCAAAGGCATTTTGCATTCTGTATGTCACAAATCCCTTCCTGCACCTCAGGACACTGACAAAACAAAAGAAGCAAACCACCTTTAGATGCATCAAAGACAGTGTTCGGGGAGAATTTGAGGATTGAAGAAACCCAAAATCTAAGATTAGCACAATGCCCCATCCTCGTTCTCAGATGCCCTGTTTGTGTTCTAGGAGTCAAGTGAATTGGCTTTATCAGAACATGGTTTAAAAAATTTATTATTTTGGTGCTTTTTAAAATGAGAAAGAGTGGGAGACATAGAGAAAGAGAGAGGGAGAGAGCAAGAGAAACCTGACCTGACTAAACTGTATACAACAATTATAATTCAAAATACATTTTGTAAAAAAATATATACATGTATATTCTACTTTTGGCTTTTTCTACTATTCAGAGAAAGAAAGGTTCACATCTGGCCGAGAAAGATGTGAATTGGTGTCAGTGGAGCCCCTGGTGTCAGCATCCAGGATGATACTTTGGTGAATGTACTCTTATATTAAAATCAACGTTCTTTCGATGGATTGAAGACCCAGATGTCGTGCACACGTGCCCGGTCAGAACACAGGCATTTATACCAATGGCTAGACCACTATAATTGGCGAGACCTCCTGAAAACACCTATGGGAATATTTTCTTCAGAGTCAGTTTGAGTCCACTGACTGAGACGCTAACACAATCCCCTGAGCCTGACACAACAGTTTTCTTAGTGTATTTGTGATTCATCTATATCCCACACTGAAATGAAAATGAAAGTGCATAATTATGTACATGAATGCCTATATTGGCAATATAGAGCTTTAATTGCTATGGTTATGAGTGTATTTTTGATGGGGTGAGTGGAGTTTTTACTGTGAATTCAAATAAAACTATGGAATAGTGTTGCATTCGCAGTTGTGATTTGAATAGTTCTGCCATTCAGAAAGTACTACTTCAACCTCACTCTGATGCAAAATTGAAATGGAATGCTGAATGAAAAATTATTTTAAATGTAAGTTCAATAGTCATACCATGATTATATATTTTATCGATATATATTTATGCAGAGGTTATAGCTGTCCCAAAAGGGGAAGACAAGGGGAACCACAATGCTTATGTAAACAAATCATATCCCAAAAAATACAGCTGGGTTTAGCCATTTATTGCAAATTCTGGAATCTTTGAAATATGCATTGTTTTAAGGTTTTTAAAGGGATTCGCTCTTCCATAAAAAAGAGTGGGTTTTATACATAAAACAGAACCAGTGATTTTTGCCTTTCAAAACAAAGACATAGATTACCAGTCTTTCACTGCACAATTACTTGTGGCAACACAGACGAGATCTGATTAATTTGATTTCAGAAAGCCATTTCCAGAGATGAATCGCTTTTCTCCCTCTGCCAGCCAAGCAGAACAAGCACTACTAAGTAGAACAGTAATGGTGTCTTGCAAAGAACGGAAGAGAGAGAAGTCTCGCAAAGGGTGATAAAATGTTTACGAAAGGGGTTTGTGTAGCGTGTTCGGTACGTGTTAAGAATGTAACACGTACCGAATGTAACACGTACCGGTCAATAGGTTAAGCGGGTCTCAAACGGGTATAAACTCAAACGTGAATACATTCTATAGGGACGGAGAGCTATGCCTTTCCTATGTCACCTATTTAGCGGCGGAAATTGAACCTCATTGTCGTGGCTTTTCTGAGAGCGGGAGAAAAAGGCTTTCTTGGAGGGATCTCACTGCTGGCTGCACTTCAGACTAATTTGCTGGGCCCATAGAAAGAATCCCATGTCATCGGGGGCAACAGCTGTGAAAATCGATTGCGATTTATACAGCGTCCACAATCGTAGGCGCAGGTTTTGGAGGGGAACGGGACGGGGATCCTGTCCCCTCCCCCCTAATGTTGAGAGAGCGTTAAATTGCCCCCCCACCCCCACCATCCTCAATTTCTGTCCATTCCTAAAAAGTTGCACACTTTCGTCCACACTATAAAAGGTCACGGCAGTAAAAAAAAAAAGGCCAACAGGATGCTGGGATATATAGCAAAAACAATACAAGCCTGAATAGATTTTTAGCAAGGTAGATTGCAAAATAACCTGGCAAACTAACTGACTAGCTGGTTAGCTAGCCGGCTAGGTAGATTTAAACTGATGTATTTATGCATCACTTTGATTTGAACAACAGAGCCCCCCCCTCATGTTCAAATGAAACCAACGCCCTTGCCCACAATGTTTCTGCCTTCTTCCTGAGGAAATAGGGATAGGTTAGGGAACACAGTTACTGGTTTTGTTTGATGTATATACATGCATATCATAATAACCTAGCTGACACATATGTAGCCCTTTCTAAACAAAATATTATATTGCAGATGAGGTGAAATGCATGAAAAGTATGCAAAAAAATGGTTTGCAAGATCTGTGCAAAATGTGCTAAAACTACAGAGCATTGTGGAAATGTCTCCTTCAAAGCATGTTCTTCTTTAAGAAGCGAGAAGAAAAAGGCCCTAGAATAAATTTTATTGGCAAAAAATTCACATTTGAAAGAGGATTCGATTCCCATTTGATTCCTCGCCTCTCAATTTTTCTTCTCGCGAAAATCAATTTAAAACAAAATTTCCTTTTTAATGTCGGCAATAAGGGAACATGTAACGCATAAATTTTACTCTCACCTTCTCTTGTAATTTAAAGAGAATAAAGATCACTTATTTGCCGAATCTAAAGTTTCATTAAAATCCCTCTCGCTGTATCCCCGACATTTTAAGTGGGCCATCTGTCCAAACATCCACCCTTTTATGAACATTTCCCTCGGCTTATTCATGAACCGTGGGAGTCCGGGCTTTGTAGTCCCCGTGTAGCCGGTGCGGTCCACCCCCACCCGAACACGTCTATGTGCTCGGATGAAATGTCTTTCACGGCGCTGGAGAATTTTCTGAACTCCGCTCACATGAAATGCTGCCCGTCTGAAGCCCCCCTCCCCTCCCCCCGCCTCCTCTTCATTGAGGGTTTGCATGCAGAAAATGACCTTCTCTGCTACAAAGCGCCACACATTACTCTTGATCATTTCTCGAGCCCCCCGGTGAGGGGGGTTACGATGAAGGATTTCTTAATAATTCTTTGACTATTAACATTGTTTTAACGCAATATGTTTCCTTTGTTTTCCTTTTCAATTGGTACAGTAAATTATATATTAAAAAAATTATACTTTAATGTCTTTAGTATAGTTGGGTTTTTAAAAATTCAAATTAAAAAACATCTAGAAGCTTCCATGATTAGACGCCGATGCCTTTGGTCTCTAAACGCTTTGGACACATTTAGAAATAGGAAATGACAGCCCGAGAGCTTAAGTGGTGATATGTTTAACATGCTAAAGGTTAAAAATGTGTATGATTGTAATAGACAGTTGCACATTTTTTCCCTAATTGTAAAATTAAAAGACTGTCTCTTTGAAGCTGAATTGTATGACAGTGAATAATGGATTTATTCTGCATTTGATGTTCTTCCCACCCGCACACACGGACACATGCACACACAGCATGGGTGTACACACACACACACACACACATTTTTCATTGCTCTCTCTCTCCCTCCCGTTCTTTCTCTCTCTCTGTTACACACACATACATTGAGGGCATTCATTGTCATGACCCTGTCCGTCTTGCAAAGCTGACGAGTCATCTCTGGATCTTAACTCTCTGTTGAGACGCCAGGCCGGAGGTGTGAGTGGCGTCCCTGTGGAGGAAAGGCCAGCGTATGATGTGATCGCGGTCTGATACTGCAGCACTTATACTCACTTGGTGATGTTCAGCATGGATACGGTTAGCCTTTGTCTGGCATTTCTGGAAGATGGAGATTTGTCGTTGGACTAATCTCACGCAGTGGTTTTCCAGCACGCTCTTGTTGACTATCAACGTTAGACAATGAACGGTGTTGGCTATTGTATTTTCATTTGGTTACTCCTATATGACATACGTGAATGACACTTATTGGTCAAGATAAGTCGTGTTTTTGACCCAACGCACACATTTAAGGGCATTAACATCTTTCAATGTACTTGCATATACATGCTTCCATACATAACTTATTGAGCTGCAGTAAGTAAATTGCACAAATGCAAATATACTGAATAAAATATGCAGAAATATTTTTTTGAGGAAGGCAAGCATTATTCATGACTAGCTAGCACATAGTTATGCTACTCATTTGTGAGGCATTTACTCCATGTCGGCAACATAAAGAAATAATAATAATCAATCAATCAAACAAACTTTATTTGTATAGCACAATTCAGATCTGAAATGCAATTCAAAGTGCTGAACATGAGCGGCATTATAAACACAAATAAAACAAGCTACAATACAATACAATACGTCAAAGCACTATAAGGCTAGTCGGGGGATAGAGATGATACTAATGCACACAATAAAAATATAGAAGAAACAAAAGCAGTGAACGGGGAGAAAAAAATTATGAAATAACTAAATAAAATAAAAAGTACCCTAAGGAAAAGCCATGCTAAAAAGGTGTGCTAGGTTTCCTTTTAAAAACGTCCACACTGTCTGCCACCCTCAGGCGCTCCGGCAGGCTGTTCCACAGGCTGGAGCCATAAGGGGCCTCGTTGTGGGTCCTAGTCCTGGCCCGTGGAACAGCCAAGAGACAACTACGGGATGACGTGAGGGAATTAGTGGGCGCATCTCTCAAAAGCACGTCAGACATACAGTTGGGCGCAGGGCCATTTAAGGATTTGTAAACAATAAAATAATCTTAAAATCAATTCTAAAATGAACAGGCAACTGGTGCAGGGGCTTCAAAACAGATGTAAAGTGTGCTCTAGTTTTGGTCCTGGCTAGTACTTGAGCAGCAGAATTCTGTATTAATTATAGCTGGGAGGCCAGATGACAATGACAATAGTCAAGACTGCTAATAAAAGCAACGTGTTAGTCTCTCAGCATTGGCCTGAGAGAGAAATGGCCACACTCTGGAAATGTTCTTGAGGTGATAAAAAGCAGACTTGGTAACAGTCCTGATGTAAGCCTCAAAGTTGAGTTCTGAATCAAAGGTAACCCCCAGGTTAAACTGAGCAAATATCACTCAACAAGTAAGCATAACGGATTGCTTAATACGTGCCTTACAAACCCATTATAAACATGGATGCCATAATTTGAATGGTCAAAAACATTATTTTTGTGAATGAATGGCTTATATCAGGCAATTATATTAATATTAAATTTAATAAGTCCTTAATTGAGCATAACCAGGTACTAATAAATAATGTATTCATTATTTATTAGCAGTTAATAAGCACATAATTTGTTCCTTATTAAAGGACACCTACAATTAAGTGTTACCCTTCTCCTGAATCTAATGATCAGATGCAGGAATGGGACCCTATGAGGAACATGTACCACAGGATTAGGGAGATAGTTACCGAATCTTACGAGCGGAAACTGGGGCACTGCAGCAGCGGGCATTGGCATGGGCTTCGGCTGCCTGGGGTTCGGGGGCATAGATCTGGGATCCGTCCTTGCCTGGTTTTCTGTCTTTGTGCCAGTTCGCCCATGCTTTGTTTTGGTGGCATTGTGGCATCACATGCAGGGAACTGCCTCGTGACTCAAGAGGTTGCAGGTTCAATTCCCAGGTGGGCCACTGCCGTTCTACCCTTGAGCAAGGTACTTAACGCGAATTGCTACAGTAAACATCCAGCTGTATAAATGGATCGTATGTAAAAATGTAAACTCTCTGCTAAATGCCTACATGTAATGAAATGCAATGTCAGCTTTGTGGTGTTATAAACCCATGTCTTTGACATGCTTGACCTACTGTATGCTTCGGGGGCTGTTCTGTGTGTGCCTCTGGCCGCCTGCCAAAGGCAGTATTTTTGCAGAGCCTCAACGTGAGTCCCCACTGGGAGATACAGGGATTCGGGGTGGACTCTTATGGGCTGCCCTGCTTCTGCGACTCTGAAATGGTTCATTGTGCTGATCGCACACTAACGAGGCTGCAGACAGACACACAGAGTCACAATCTGTCCTCACAATGGGTTGGGATTCTGCCAACACAACCGATCTGCAAAAAAATGGTCATAGGCTGCTTAAAATCTATCGCTGTGTTACTGCACTGATCTCTTGCGCGAACTATGATTGTTCCTACCATGAACTTATGCACATCTTGTAAGTCTCTCTGGATAAGAGCGTCTGCTAAATGCTTAAAATGTAAAATTCTGCCAAAGCACCACAGATTGTGCTTAATAGTTAGATATGGGGTTTGTAATATGGGTACTGTGGGTAATTAATGTTAAATGTAGGTGTATCTGATTAAGATAAACTCAGGATAAAAAACTGCTCATTTCTGAAGTTGATGGTGGAGTGGGTGTAGCACATCCATGCTTGTGTGTGTGTGTGTGTGTGTGTGTGTGTGTGTGTGTAAGAGAGAGAGCGAGAGAGAAAGAGAGAGAGTGTGTGAGTGCATTTGTGTGTGTAAGAGAGAGAGAGAGAAAGAGAGAGAGAGTGTATGAGTGCATTTGTGTGTGTGTGAGAGAGAGAGAGAGAGAGAGAGAGAGAGAGTGTCTGAGTGTCTGTCTCGCAGAAGGCCTGTGAGCCAGCAGAGCTTCTGCTGCAGTGACAGACTCATCTTGATCAAGTCACTGTTGGCACCGTGCCATCATTGTGTCTAGAGCAAAGAGATGGGGGGTGGGGTTTAGTCTCCTGTCCAGTACGGGAGTAGAGAATGCCTCATGTTTGGTGTGGAGTGGTCAAAGGACAATCTGGGGATGTATCGAACGAGCAAGCACTGCTGAAAGTGGACTGGAGTCATGGAGAAGGGTGCCCTCATTTATTTAAAAAATATGAATTATTAAAAAAGTATAAATCAGTTATAATATCAGTAGGCTATAACTAAAATGTTTTTTGAGACCGAGCTCTGGCTTGATGAATTATCTTTCAAATTCAGGGGTACTTAGGGGTACACTTAGCACTTAGGGTTATAGTTAACTACAATATGAGTAATTATGGCTCTAAAGAGTTCCAGAAACTGTGTCACAGATGGAAAGCACCTAGGTCATAAGAACATTTGTTTTGGTTCCTATTTATCACCTATACAGTATATGGGCCCATGTCTAAATTAATATATTATACATTATACTGTATAATATATATCCATCCATCCATCCATTGTCTAAGCCGCTATATATAGCATATACACCCTGGATATAATATAATATTCATGCTAAATGCATGTTTTGGATATTATTAAAAGGCCCCGGCCTGGACAATTTTGCTGTGACACTATCCACTGTGCCACCGATCTCAGATCTTAGCCTGCCAATTCATTGAATAATCCGTTGGCGAGTTGGCACAAAGCTTCCTCTTAATCATGGCTCACTTTGGAGTGCTTTCTTCCAAGAATATGTTACTGTTTACTGTATAGCTGCTTTCTCATCAGCAATAAACTGCCTGATCTGCACAGATCAGATTAACGGATATTTGCAATGTTCAGATAATCTCTAGCTATAAGAAAATATGACACAATTTTGTGATGGGGAAAAAAATTGGAAGCTATACCTATTGGTATCAATTATTCAGGTAATCAGTTGCTTGATTGATAATCGAGGGATGTAAATGGAAACAGGTTTTGAGTTTTCATCGGTTTAAAGGTATGGCCCAATGAATTGCTGCTGATGCATTTATACTGTCACGAGGCAAAAGCACTTCCTGAAGGGCCACGGAGAAGACGGCCATAGCTCACTGCTTGTTTTGTGAATCGTTCCGCCAATTATGTAACCGATTGACTCCGGAATACTGCTTATTGAACGAATGCTGACGTCCTGAGCTTAAACATGCATGGCTGTATGCTCGCACGGTTTAGTAATGAAGGATAAGCCTGTTCATGGCTGTACACGGGGAGACTGGCTTTAGCCTGCCCTCTGATGCTGTACATCTTGTACCGTCTCTGCATTCAAAGTGCGACGTAGGGGATGGATAACTCGCCCATTGTTTTGCGGTGTCTCCAGTGCCCAGCGGGAGGGGAGTAGAGGGGGTTGGCTCTGCCAGCAGAGCTGGAGAAAAAGGCTTCTATGCCAGCACGTCGCATACCCTCCGCCCCCCAAAAATCAAGCTAGACAGCGAGTCTGCAACCCGTTCACCCTCCGCACTCCTCGCACATCTGTTCTCATCCCCCGCACCTGCAAGCTCATCCTCACGCACCGCACCGTCAACTCTCACACCGTCCCTCCCCCGCGTCCAAGCCCAAGCGCCGCTCTCCACTCGCTCCTCTCCCCATATCGTCCGGGCACGTTTTTCCGCTTCCCGCAAACGGAGGCCTCTCCCGAACGCTGAAATATATTATTTTGCCCCCGTTATTCTGACGAGCTTTCAGCCACGAGCACTGAATGCGCAATGTTCATCGCCGTAACCGGGGGCTGGAGCCCGGGCTTGGGAGGGGATGATGTCGTCATGTCAGAGGAGCTGAGGAGTGTGACAGACCCAGGGAACCCATGGGGTTGTTTCCCGCTAAGAGCCTCATTATCATGGCGGAATAACAGACAGCCTTTTTTCACCGCGCCGCCACGTTCGCGCCCGCACGTTCGCAGCGGCGCGCTCGGGTTGCCAAGCGTTCCCGCGGCCTGACAGGAACATCATGACGAAGTGGAAGGGGGGGCTTTCTTTTTTTCTTTTTTTTCCAGCAGAGCCAAGAGAAACATGTCAGGCAAGAAGAAGAAGGAAAAAAAACAAGCTATCTAGAGTATCAGGAATGTTTATTATGTTTGGATTTGGAACATCATGTTACTTGAGTCCTTGAGATATTTCCTGTGTTTACTTATGGAGCAATGTTGCTGACAACGAATAAGAAAAATTCTTGAATATTAGCCCATTATTATGTGATAAAGTCATATGATTACATAGCAAAAAAATTATCGGAATGAAAAAATTACCCCATACAAAATCGTGTTGTGTTACCAGATAATCACATTATTACATGATAGAATGCTATTACGTGACACAAAAGTGTGTCAGGTGATCGGATGGCTAGCGAGCTCATTGTAGTGGCATTATATTTGATGCTGTATTCATGCATAGTTATATTCCCCCTTGTGTTGAAATAATTTTTAGCCTGGATATACCATGAATATACACATAGCTAGAACAGCTATGGACCACTCAGCAAGCAGAAGCAAAGCTGTCCATTTTATATCACGTACAAAACATTTGTCATATATTGACATGTTTACAAGCAGTGATTTGTGCTTTGTAAAAACTGAGCTCAACTGTCTCCTTATGAATTTTAAGGGGGTGTCTGTGTGAGGAAATGTAATGTTGTATTGTTGTTTTTAGAGCATTGGTGATGAGTCATTTTGACAGTAGCATATTGTTGCTGTCACAGAAGTTTCCACAGACTAGCAATTCAATGTCAAATGAAATCATCAATGTCAGCAACAACTGTTCCTTGTTTTGTCGGTATTCTTTAGGGAAATCTTTTGCTCTTTAATGAAATGGATCAGAATTAATTCATCGACCTCTCTGCAAAGAACCAGCTGGAGGAAATACCTGTACAAAATGTTCACAAAAATGTTTTCTAAAACAAAAATCTATACAAATTCAAATAGACCAGGTATTTCAAACTGCATTGTTTTCTTTGTTTGATAGTTTCCTTTCAAATCAACAGCCAATTTATGCCTTGGAAACAAGGTTATAGACTCCTTAGCCAATCAATGACTTAAATTAATCACTTAAGTGTGTCTGTTGATGTGACAGCATCCTGTACCAGGCAATTAATTTGACTCCATCAGCATGTTGGCTGTGCATTGTTAATATTCTGTTAATACTATGAATAAAAACTTGTGAACAAGTATGAACATGGGCAGTTCAGCTTGCATAATGAAGAAATATTCAGCCCAATAAATTATATGCTTAAATTAATGACATGAATACATTTTCACTTGAAAAATAATTTCTCAAAGTTACTGGATACAAGAAATTATACAGTACAATTATTTTTATATACCAAATCACATTTATGAGGTGAGTCAATAGTCCAAAATCTCTCATTTATTAAATTCATTCAATATTAAATTAAATTAAATTATAACATTTCCTACAATTTTTCAATTGTTGACATTGAAATTCTATCCATGTAAATAAACAAATAAATGCTAGATGTTCCAGCAGCAGTTTTTTTTTGCAACAATCGCAAGGGAGGTATGCAAGAAGACACTGACAACAAGACAGGAGCAAACTTTTTAAAAGAAAGGGAAAAAAAAAACAGCAACTGTCAATGATTTTGCATGTCTCGGATTTAGCACAGGATTAGGCTCAAAATGTTAAAACACACAGAGCAAGCCACCTGGACAACAGCGCATCTACATAGATGGCTGTATCCCGAGGTGGCAGCACATACTGTGGTTTCCTCAAAGCAGGCAAATCTGTAGCATTGTGTCAGATGCACATGCATTCCAAACACTGTACGGTTTGTACTCAGGCTTTCGAGTGTTCATCCTCATCCCCGAGGCCAAAGGGCGCATTAATTCACGCCCGTATCCCCGATCTCCACCTGAGTTTGTTCCACACACACGCTGGCAGTATCTGGCTAATACGAGCGCCGTTGACAGGGATCTGAGCAAAAGTTCATTACAAAGTCATAGCAAAAAGCGCTACCTGACAAATCTGGCCACTTCTTCTGATATTCCGTTTGTTGTTGCTGTTGATGTATAACGAGCCAGGGGTGGATCAGGTTGAAGAGGCTCGCGAAGGGGCCCGAGAGCGAAACAGCGGGAACGCACAAACAGAAAGAGGGCGTAATCCCCCCAGAGAAGGCCCGACTCTGGCCCCTTTGATCTGACTCATCAGGCTCCTTCTAGTTCCACCAGCCCCGTGACCCCCGCTTCCCCCTCTCCCCGGTGCTGGAAAACAGTGGCTTTCACTTGCAGATGTTGATTTGTGAGATCCTGTGCCCATTTCTCCCCAACCCGTGTGCCCCCCTCGCACCACTCACCTGCGCTTCATTATTTCCTGGGTCGGCGCGGCGACGGGCGATGAATATTGATGCGGCTTTCAGCTTCGGAAACTATTTTGCCGCTTACAACTTTGCGGATACGCCCGTGCGGATTTGTAACCTTTTGCAACGGATTTTGTGTGCACAGCACCTCTTACAGAATAAAGGCGGCGCGGTCTGTGATGTTTATTGATTTAATTTCTTTGTTCCACATTGGATGGCATCTACTGTGCGTTGCCGTTCCAGACCTGACCTTTTAGTGTAAGCATCCTGGTTTAAGATGCCAGGATGCTTCTAACCAATGAGTTAGAAAATGACAGTGGGGGGAAGAAGAGGGTTCTTTGACTTCACGGTCAACTCGATGGCCATATTTCCAAATATATGGAACCCTATAAATATGTTATTCTTGAGTATCTCAAATGAAGCCAGTAAAAACAGGTTTATATAAACAGAACACTAAAACACCTGATTCAACAAATCAAGGTCTTAACTGAGTACCATCAGTAGAATTAGGTGTATTAGTGCTGGGCTATAAGAAAAGCCTGCACCCACACTGGCCATTCTCCGATAAGATTGGTCACCCCTGCTGTAGTTGCAATTTTTTTTCTTCACAAACAGAATTGGGCTTGTTTACTGATATCCACAATTAAATTGTAAAATTTAAGTCAAACATTTGATTGAATCCAGGCCTAAGGAAGGCTGGAACTTCCAAAAGAGTCAGACATGCTCACATTGCATTTAGTTCTAAACACAGACCTGCTGACAAATAATGATCGTTTGTTGAATATTTACAAATGAATGCTTGCAAAAACAGTTTAAAAGCTGTGAACATACTTATTTTACCTTGTGTTGTGCCACTTTAAATTAGCTTTGGCCTTTAAGCAGTCTATGGCTTTGCACTTTGTACTTTGAATAATAATAAAACTTTTTCCCTTCGTACAACACGAGCATGACAGTCACTGACATAAAAATGAATAAATAATAACTTTAATGCTTTCTCAAATGTGTTTACCAAAGTTAAGGACCAAGCCCTTCATGGCTGGACTGTGATGTGCACCTCTAGTGCCTGGATGTTGACACACGTGGGCTGAGCCTCTGACTGCCCACAGCTCCGGCTGGCCCACGGTGAGCAACGCCACACACATGGTCCCGATCATCCCAAGCGTTGCATGGGCCCGATGACGGTTTGTTACAACAGAATTTGTGTTCCACTCACCCACCCATAACCAGAAATTCCGCGACTTCAAAGGGGGCTCCCTCTGGAGAGGTTCCGTAGGGTTCACAGTTCCAGCGTTGTTTTGAAGTCGAGCTCGCCTTTGACAGAGAGAGATCCTGTGTTTACACAACTGGCTTCATGCTGGAAACGTGGCTTCCCTGGTTGTCAGTCCTCATTAGTAAATAATGATATCTGTTGAGTGTCGGGCTAGTGATCTCTTAAACAGAAAAGATTCCTCGAGCTGGGATATCTGAGCTTCGCCGAAAGTTGGGACTTCTTTTTTATCTTGGATCCAGTTCTCTGGGTCCCAGAGGCCAGCTGTAATAGAAGTTAAACTTTTTAAAGCTGGAGCTAAGCTCACTGCCGCAAGCGAGGCAGAGTGCGACTGAGAGCGTCTCTGTAGCTAGCTAGGCCACGCTAGGCCCCTGTAATGAGAAGCTAGATGTAAAATCAAGGGATGTAGGATGTGGAGTGTGCGTGTGACTCACAGAAGATGAATGATCCTGGGTACGATTAAATAATCCAATGTATTAGTAGTAGTACACTTTCTTCTTCTTTCTTTAGTACTCCTGCTTGATTAATGTAAATCATCTAATGAAATGGTGTGTTATATTCAATTAGCTGGATGACAGTAATTAAGAGGGCTTAGTTTAAACCTTGCAATATTTATTCCATTAATATCAGAGTAAATGTCACTATACTGTATATGGTGACAATATTGGAACTGGGTGACTGAATGAAAACAGGATGAGATAATCTGTGATACATTCAGTGTAAATCAGGTGGATGAGCACAACTAATTTAACGTAATGTCTGCTGTTGTATACATTACACAATACCTGAAGCCGGGAGGATGTCTGCAGAGAAATTGGAGGGAAAAAAAGCATTGATAGATAGATTGTGTCATTTGACCTGGGTAGGATATTTGTGGCGAAAATATTTCTGGTGTTGCTCGAGTTTACATTGCAATTACACTCAGGGCAGTCAGGGGTCAGTCATATTTGCAGCATCTACGAGCACAGCACACTTAGAGCTGAATTTCAAAACAAACACACAGTAGCCCCTGTCACATTAGAGGACGGCAGACTTCAGCAGATACAGCTCTGGCACCCTGGTACAATATATATCTGTTGGCCAGACCTGTGAGGCACGCGAAACACATTTGAACAAGTTTTTGTCAATTAACGAATTCAGAAGTGAGCTTCATTATCCCTCCTTGATTAAGATAACAATGCAAATTCCTTCATTAATAGTGACAACGCACAGTTTTTCTCCTGCTCCTCGGGGACCAGATTATATGCAGGCCCCATTGAGCAGGTTGCGAAGTGTCACTGAATATTCAAATGGCCGACTTGTATAATTGAGGTAAATGTAGCATGTCCGGATAGGTAGAGGAGTTTGGAAGGCCGACGTGGAAGCGGGGAGTTTGGAAGGCCGATGCAGAAGCGGGGTTGGGGTGGAGAAACCCTGAGCCACCCCCCGACAGCTGTTCAAAACACTCCTCCCCCCAGAGGCCACCATGTTGTTGGACCCTTGTCTTTTATGGCAGGAGCAGGAAACATGACAGGTTGTTTTAGGCACCATCTGTTTAAGAATGGCCGCCGCATGGTAACAGAGCAACAAACTCGAGACCTGTTTCGTGTCTGTCTCCGCGGTAGGGTCTTGTCAACTTGTCTCAGGTGGATCCTGAAGGGGTGCAGCGACTGGGGGGAGGGATGGGGCGGGGGTGTGGATGTGTCCAGTGAGTGGAACCTTACATGTACAAAAAAAGTAAATTGGTGGAAACAATTGAACAAACTGAAAACCTACAACTGTATGACAATTGAATCTGCATTACATCATCTTCAATGGCTCCCTGTTACATTACACCAGGGCTGGACTGGGACAAAAAATAGGCCCTGCCATTTGGCTCAGACCGGCCCATCACTAATGAACCAATGGGCCGCTGTCCATTTTGGGGCGGCCGTTCGATGGCAAAAAAAGCATGTGATTGGGCCGGCCCAGTGTCAGTATAGAAAATGAACCAATGGGCCGCTGTCCATTTTTTGTTGGCCGTTAGATGACAAAAAAAAAAAAAAAAATATTTATATATTTTTTAATTAAAAATAATAATTATACCGGCCCTACCGGCCCAAAACTAGACCGGCCCACCAGGAATCGGCCCGGTAGACTATATAGCCAGTCCAGCCCTGCATTACACCAAAACAGTGGAAGAAACAGGTGCCTATTAACAGTGTCTATTAACAGTAGTTAAAGCCAAATTAGGCATTGCAGATATATTACTACATATCATTGTGTTCTTCTACAGTACAGCATTGAAGAACTTATTTGAAATATTTTGGTACCAAGACCATTCTACCTTTATCTGGACAGAAGATATGATAAAGGACACACACACACACACACACACACACACACACACACACACACATATATATATATATATATAGTTTCATACCACCACCTTTTCTTTCTTCAGCCTTTCGATTTTGGTGCCATTAGACTTCATCAACCATTATAAATCTCCCGTAGTCCACTGATTGGCACCCATTGCATTCGCACTGAATAGGTCATTGGTACCCAACTAAGCAGAACTAATTTGGGGCAGATTTGGTGCAGTGTCTCGCAGAGGCCCTTACCATGTAATGGCGAATAATTGCTTGTGGGACAGTACGTTTCACTGGGGCTTGCAGGCTAGATCCTCTTTATACAATCTAAACATCTAAAATTCTACAACCGCTTGTGCCGTATCTTCATGATCGAAAACCATTTTGTCTTTGGACTACTGAATGAGCTCCTGAGCTGCATGCAACGTTTTGAGAGTCTATACTAGCATGCACATGTTTGGTGGCATTAGAGATATTCTACCAGTAGAGGGAAGGGGTATGGTCTACAGCAAGGCTCTTCCAGTTCAGGAAACCAGGTGAGGTGAATTAACTGTGTAATCGACTGCTGTAATGGATCAATTAAATGCTGAGTAACAATGAAAACCAGCACACCCTGTGGCTCTCCAGGACCAGGGTCGAAGAGCCCTGGGCTACAGGGTCTCAAGTTCTGTAGTGTTTCTAGTTCTTGTTGGTGTCGCTGCTGCTGAAATGCAAGCTTACAGATGATGGGTACCCGGTCAGGTCATCTTCATGCAGAACATGTTACCAGATAGAGGTGTTCTTATGCAGCACAGATACAAGCAAACTAACATAAGAGGCTGGGTGTAATAACACATCCTTTCAACCATCCGCTTCACCGTGCGTGTCAGATTCCTTTGAGATAGAATAAAGAATGCGAGGCAGCTTCTCCTTGGAGAATTGCATTCCTCACAGAAGTACGGACGGACTATTAGCAACGTTCTTTCGTCTCGCTGTCAGTTAGCCATCATGCTGCCATTCCCCACTTGAATTGTCTTGTTGACCAGGAAAGAGGACAGCTCTTTCATAGCAACAGTAAAGCACAGCCCCTCACCCCCAGTTTCTACCTGTGTGTTCCATATACTCTTAAAACAGTGCAGTACCTTCTTGCATTTTAATTCCCTGAAAGTTAAGGAATTACCATCGACATGCAATATAATCCAATTGAAGTAGCAATTGTGTGGAAATCATGTGGTTGTTTGTAGTCACAGATGCATTTATTTGAAGCCTATATATTTTAACTTTTGACAGTTGTATCTGTCCTGTGTAGATCCCCTTCAAAGACCTTGTTTCACCTGTCTCATTGAATATTCAATATTGTACTGGGCAGCAACAAAGCACTCACATAAGGTAGCATAAGTGTACAATCTGCCAATTTGTCTCAATAGCAAAAGCAGCATTTAACAATGCTAATTCACTAGGGCCTTAATTCCACGAAGCATTCCCTGCAGCTTCTGTCGATTTAGCCATCATTTAAAGTCAGAATAAGACAAATTCCATCAGGGTAGCTTATAAATCCTAGCGAGGGAGCTCGATGTGTGTGCGACATGGCTTCAGATGGTAATTGGATGAGACAAAGAACTACAGAGGCTTGGTAAACGAGCCAGTGGTTGCTTTGTTCCCCTTTGTAGGATGCAACAAACAAACACAAGAACAAGAATGAAGGGTAGTAGCCCAAACAACAAGGATTCTACATTCAAAGCCAGTCTCCCTGCCGGGTTGAGGGGGATAACCTTCTACCTTTCATTGTGGGGTGTGGAAAGCCAATCCACACTGCAGCTAGGTCCAAAGAAAGTTGGGGGGAGTATTCCTCCCCTAATGTCTTGGGTGTGGCTTTACCACTGGCCCAGTGGAGGTAACGAGCAACAGCTGCGCTGATTGCCAATCACCCTCAGCTGTGCATGGTCATTGGTGAGGCTACTGCTGTCCAAGGTCCTGAATGCCTCCCAGCATTCGGGATACAGCAGGAAGATCTGTCAGAAGTCTAAAGTACAGAAGCAGCAGCCCTTGGCACCACCTCTCCCAGCGTGACAAGGTGAATAAATGACATATAACCATTTATGCCTTATGAATCTGAGGTAAATTATTCCACAGCCCCATATGATGTTGTTCGGTTGGAGCACTGCACTGGCATCACACCAGATTTTAAAAAAGACAAGTCTCAATTGGTGTGAAGTGCTTACTTGTATGCAGTTTGCTTTTGACATTTTGGGGTCAGTTTGTCTATTAGGCTGGTTTCCACGCCATTTCTCCTTTCCCACACCACAGCAGAATTTATACGGGCCCATGGAACCATCTGGAATACTGTGCTTCTCATCCTCCAGATCATTCACAATTTAACCTCTCAATCATCTTTTTCTTAATCACCTCAGTGAGGAAGACTATCCCAAGGATGCTCTCTTCATACGTGACAAAGACACAGTTTGACAAAAAAATCTAAACAAGGGAGCACTCAAAAAGTCCTTTATGTGGAGATGCCATTATAATACAATAAAAACTTTTTAAATTGACTGTACCATATATAGTCAAGAGTGCCTTGGATTAATTTTGACATTAAAGTAAAGTTATAATTATCAACTTTTTTCTCTTGCTAGTTTCATTAAGAATCATAATGTTTTTGTTTTTTTGTACAGGTTTAATCGTGTCTGATGTGGGAAGAATTGGGGGTGCAAGTGTGCAGCCACATATATAGAGAGATATAAAAACAGACAGACAGACAGACAGACTGACTGACAGATAGATACTTTATTAATATACAATAGTATATTAATAAATATATATATAATATATAATAGAACAGAGAAGAGAGGAATAATAAGGACAAGACATAAACAATGCAAAACAGTGCACAAGGACAGAGAAATCATAGACCCAAGACAAAAAAATACAAGGCAGTAGCACATGTTAGTGCATAATAAAAGTGCTAAGAATGAGATCAGATCAAATCTCAGAATTGTGAGGTGGCATACGTTAATTGGGAGTGCCCCACACTTGCCCTTCTCGGATGCACATTCTGTATATTCACATTCAAATTAAAATATAAGGTGCTTTATTGGCAGGAAATACATCCTGCTCTGTACTGTTCTGTATGGGTCGGCCTCCCTGCCCGGTGCTCTTCCACAGTGGAGGAGGACCGGGGGCGGGTTCAGCGGCTCACCCCAGCCCAGCCCAGCTCTGGTGATCTGTGGCTGACAGTGTAGTGTAATGGTTAGGGAGCTGGGTTTGTAACTCAGAGGTTGCAGGTTCAATTCCCAGATGGGGCACTGTTGTTGTACCCTTGAGCAAGGTACTTAACCTGAATTGCTTCAGTAAAATATCCAGCTGTATAAATGGATTGTATGTAAAGAAATGTAAACTGTGTAAGTTGCTCTGGATAAGAGCGTCTGCTAAATGCCTAAAATGTCAATGTAAAATGTAATGGAAGTGGGTCGTGCTCTTCTAGCGACCAGCAGCGGTTACATCTCTTTCTGTTTGTTTGTTATAAATGTTATAATTGAGCCTAACTGGCTAAGACTTTATACCACAGTCTTCTATTTATCAGTCTTGTCTTGTGCTGTGTTTTAACCTTAACTTTTAGAGTAGCCTTTCAGAGATCCTTGAGACCTCCAAATATGGATGTGTTTCCATGTTCCTTATTTGTTTTTTATTAGGTGTTTTAGGCTCAATGCTTTATATGTGTGTTTCTTATTGTTTTATGTAGTGATTTTTAACTTGACTGCAAAATGAATAGCCTGTCGGGGACAATAAAGATTCATTGATCGATTGGGTGTGGACAGCGCGGCCGACGGGGTGGGGGTGGGGGTGGGGTTAGGGGCGGAGTCAGGATGGAGGGGCAAGGTGCATGGCATGGAGGCGGTCTGTGACGGGGGCATTGGCGGTTCATTTGATTGGCCTGACAGCGGACGTCAGGTCCAGTGGGTGTGGTGCCCTTCGCAGGGGGGGAGCCAGGGGTTAGCTTCGACATCTGACGAGCGGGGCACCAGGAAGCTCAGAGCGCAGGGAGAGACACATCGCTGGCCTCTTCCACACAGCCGTGTGAAGGACACTGAGGATAGAAAGCGAGACTCCAAGCCACGAGGCTGGGAATTAACTCCCTGTGATGGAGAGGAGAATATGAATGTATTCAAAATGGGAGGGGGGGAATAAAAATATGGGCCTGTTTTTGAGAGGGGGGACAAGAACAGGTCTTTTAAAAAAGGATGCAGAGTCACAAGGTCATTTAGATTGATATTGTTGTTTTGACAGGATTGTGTCAATTGAAATATTTGATGCTAGCTGCTGTATCCTCATTATGTGTTTGTGTAAATCTGTATATTTGCAGACATACGTGTGTGTGAACGTGTGTGTGAACGTATTTCACTGTTCAGGACTGGCACTCAGACAGTGAGTGACACTGGCCAGAAGAGGATAGGCTGCTTCCCTTTTTTCTGCTTCCTCCCAAGGTTTCTCCCAATTCCCAATCATTTTGACCAAGGGAGTTTTTCCCCCTTTTCGGATAGAGGGGGACAGAGACTCAGTCTTAACTGACCTTACTCAATGTGCACCTCAACCACTTGACCTGTGTGAGGTGAACAGCATTGCCAACTGGGCCCACACATTTACCTCTGCAGTTTCCTAATATCTGATAAACCTCTCCATGAAGACTCCTTATCAGTGTAAATTATGGCTGCATTTTCTTGTATCACTGAAGTCTGTTTTGCACTTCAAATGAACATAAAGTTGAATAAAGTTCAATTTCAAGCATACAACCTTCAAATTTGTATGCATTTTGGTTGGAATGTCATTGGTTGCTTAATTGTATATATGCCTTATGCACTGTATGTATGTATGCATGTATGGAAATAGAATCATTATAAGATTGATATCTGTTATTATCTAAGACCCCTATTATCCCTTTGGCAGTTCTAAATGATAGCTTACCTAAAAGCTCCTCAAACTCTATATTAATATGGCATCCAGTAAATTGAGATTAAATAGAGTTCAGCATTAGTATGCTGCTAATGTGACCCTCGGTGCACCAGCGCAATCAAATTTCTTGAAAAAACACTTAGCCTGTGGTAGGGATTAATGACAGCCATCTAAAACAATTTGTACCTCCATCGGTTTAACTGAGGAGGGTAAATTTAATATGGTAATTCATCCGCTTAAACAGTATCCGCATAGCGGGGAAAGTATGCAAATGTGTGACCCTCGCGTAGTGCCTGAATGACCCCCGTGTTGATGGAGATGCTGATTCCATTAGGGAACTTTGGGGAACTCGAACCTGGAGCAGTGAACCTGGCCTCACACTGGTTTTCGTCGCGGTCGCCGCATCTCC
Organism: Aldrovandia affinis; assembly: GCA_029706075.1. Classification (NCBI taxonomy): domain Eukaryota; kingdom Metazoa; phylum Chordata; class Actinopteri; order Notacanthiformes; family Halosauridae; genus Aldrovandia; species Aldrovandia affinis. Next base: position 3,440,127 of record JAINUG010000039.1, on the reverse strand, counting down.
ATAATTCGCCGACGCGACAGCGAGACGCGTATAAGCGATCCCGATGATGGACGGAGTTGCCGAGGACGGGCGTTTTAATGTAGTGGGAGACTTCACCCCGCGGGGCTGTTATCGGCGCTATAGAACATCGGTTACGCAGTCGCAACTTTAGTCCCTTAATTGATTCGTTTAATTAGCGGGAGACGGGGGCCGTTGCGGCGTCCTGTCATCCGCCGTCACGGGAGGAGGTCCCGGAACAGGCTGTGCAGTCTGCCATTTTACACTCCGTGAGCTTGTCACGCTCCTATCAAAGTGTAATTATATGCAAATGAAAAACACAAAAACCCATCGGAAGTTGACCCGTGTGGAATATTCGCAATCCTTTTCTATTTTTGTTAGGGAGAAGGGGGGGGGCAGATATAAGTATGTTTTTCCCCCTTGAACAACTCCATTGGACGCCATCAGCAGACGCCTTTGATTGAGGAGTGACTCATCCTCTCGACTCTCACGTCTCAGAGTTGGGGGTGGGTTGTTTAGGAGGTTCTATTTAAAGCGATCGTTCCCGGAACAGCCTGTGGTCTCCCTCGCCGAGTACCTGGGATGCGGTGAGAGCCTCGCGGCTACGCTGGGACACATTACTGCCTTCTCCCTTCAGGGTGAGGCGCTCGTCACCGTCCCAGTAAAGCTACAGGGTCCCGAAGAGATGGCACTCTCTCTCTCTCTCTCTCTCTCCCTGTGACTGATGACCCACTGACCTCTTTGATTTGAGTGATGCAAATCAGGTGGATAAATGGCAGATCAGGGTCAAGTCATTCTTCTTAAATATTTCAACTAAAAAAAAAATAATCCCGCAGTTTGGAAACAACCATTTCCACCAATTTTTGTGGAAAACCGTTTGTACAGTTTTTGTTGGTTGCATGTTTTGTTGTAAATTATCATGGACCGGCAGGAATGTTTTGGGGTTTTTTCACCAGCATCTAAAGAGTTAAAGTATTTCAAATACATATTTGACTCAGGTCTGCTAAAACGGAGGAAGGGCATTTAAATTCCCATAAAGGCCTGATATTCATGTGATATATATATATATATATATATATATATATATATATATATATAGGAAGACACTGACTTCTGTCAATTATAAGATTTTTTTCTAAAAACTCTGAATGCCTCTGTTTACGGAATCTCTCATGACAAGAAGTTTAATAGGCCTCCTTATCGCATAGCTTTGCGTTGGAGGGATTCGCTAAAATGATCACAGTTAACAAAATGTGGTAAGCAATGTTAATAAAAACCATTGCAACTATGGTTGGAACAAAACCCAGCATACACAGGGGTCCCCCAGGACCAGTATTACAGTACGCACCAAAATCATCATCTTCTACCATAAAAATGCTACAGCAAGTCATAAAAGTATTAAATAAATTCATTAATTCATTACAATAAAATTGGAGCATTCTGTACATTATATTTAAACATTATATGACAACATAAAGAGATTCGATCCCAGGTGGGGGCACTGCCGTTGTACCCTTGAGCAAGGTACTTAACCTGAATTGCTTCAGTAAATATCCAGCTGTATAAATGGACTGTATGTAAAGAAATGTGAAGCTGTGTAAGTCGCTCTGGATAAGAGCGTCTGCTAAATACCTGTAATGTAATGCAATGGAACATTTCTATATACAAAAACTGCTACTCCGTGCTTTAGGGCTTTAATTATCTAGACCTTCTGGATTCTATGGTGTGTTTACCAGCAGATTACTCTCTAGGGGGACAAATAATTCCTCCCCCCCCCAACTGTGCGGAATTACAACCAAACTCCACATACCAGCTGTGTGCTGCTGCCCACAAATGAAGACGTCTCACCTGGCACCTCAGCGCCAGCCAGAGAAGAGTTAATATTCAATGAATAAATTAATACCTAATGAAGACGACGACAGTCATTATATTCCCCACCGCCGGCGTGATCAAAAACAAAACCGCAGTTCTTACGTCCTTTATGAAAGAGTCATTTATTCCTGCCGATACCGGGGCACTGGGACTGCACGGTGTCATGTAATATGTTTATTTTCTTTTTAATGTTCATGGAGTTGGGTGTATTTTTTTGTTTTGTTCCAGACCCGTTTCCCTGCAGTGTAGGCTACGTCTCTTCTGCATCATGGTACATTTTTCAAATGAAATACTTAAGACGTTGGAGTGTTGCGTTACATCAGCTAGATGACAGAACTTGTGGCATTGGAGCTGGAAATGATAGCTTCCTCGTTGCTGAAAAAAGCTGAAAAGAAAACAGAGCTATGTTAATTCAGAAATCCCAGAGCACTTTGATGTGATTACAATGTGCTCAACTTGCCTACGCTTTTCATATTGACTTTGGCGTAGCAATCTTCCGCAGATAAAAGCCATTGCTGTTATGCTGAATGAGTTCTATTATCTATTTGTTTAAACACTTTTGTTCCAAATGATTTTGCCTCTTTTTTGGGACACACACACACACACTCACTGTCAATATTTCCATACAATGTCAATATTCTGAAATATCACCGTTAACACAAAAGAGAGAATGTCTGTCAGAATCCCACTGATTTTGCCAGTGGGACTCTGACAATTTATGATTGTAAAAGTTCCGATACTGAAAAAAATAACACATTGCAATTGTTGACTGTTTTTTTCATCTCTGTGTCAGCAATCACTGTTTACAAAAGATCAAGGAACTGTTTCCTGTGAAAAAATGCAGAAGATTCAAGAGACAGAATCAGCTGGAACAAACATTCAAACAAAGCAAAGCTCCATACTTCGTTTTGCTGTTCTCCATTTTACCCATAATACATGCTGTTGATACATGTTACTGATATCAAGTCCTTGATCCATGGAATGTGCCTCTTTGGGGTCCTGCCATACAGGATATTGGTATGGAGGAGGGGGGGGGCTGAGCTGGCGGTTCAACAGTATCGGTGGTCCCCAAACTGTAAGTTGGGACCCACTGGTGGGTTTTGAGAGGGGTCACAAGAATCACGCTACAATTTACAGTTCCCATAGACGTTCATACCAGAAATTGTAAACTCTCCACTGTTTACACGTACTGCGCTACTTACAGTGCGCCGTTGTTTTGAAATATGTTCAAATGAAATTAAATTCATATTTTTCGACAAAAAGGGGTTGGCCACAATTCAGTTGAGCGGAACAAGGGCTCAGGATATTTGGGAACCGCAGACGTACATTATGGAACGCACAATCCCTGTGAAAGGTACCGTCGCCATCGCGGGCGAAACTTCTGTGGCCCCCGGCAATGCGGCTCCTGTAGGACCGTGACACATCCAGGGGAACAAACGCGAATGTCAGGTTCGACACAAAATAAAAACAAAGGACAAGAGGAAACACAAATTGGCTCACAACAGGACCTCTTCCCGCGGAGGATAACCTGCCTTCAACGATCCTCGCCCGGAGGATCAAAATAGGTTAGAGGCGGCACGGTTCAAAGCATCGGCAGCAGCATCTTGAGCAGTTTTCCTGCTATTCTTGTTGGACCGGCTCTGGAGTTGCTATAAGTAGACCTGTATCCTGTTCCCTGTGGTTTCAGATGATCAGGCATTGTTTGTGTAGCTGAGGCCGCTGCCTTCCATAGTTTAACGGCTTATAGGCAACGCTGAATGGCCAGATTAGCTTCTCCACAAATTTGGCTGTATCCCCCCCATCAGCGGACAGTGGTCCCCCTCGATCTCTTGTCAGCGGGTGCACTGACACAGTACAGGCTTTGTGCTGGGGTCACCCAGTGCATTACATAAGCCGAACAGGCGTACTCATAAGTGCCCTCTTCATGCAAACCCATGTGCATTCGATCATTTTTCGCATAACAAATTATACATCGGTCTTTTTGACAGCAATTTGTTTGCTATATTTGCAACGGAGAATAGATTACAGTAAGTAAGGGTCTCACAGTCCTTTGATTTCTGTAAAGTCAGTCTGAGCTAATAGTACCTTCTCCCCTCTCAACACACTTAGGATCAATCTTTCCACAGCTCATTTGAACCCCAGGGATCATAAAAGGTGTGTGAAATGTTCGTTTAAATCCAGGATCAGTTTCTAAGAGCCAAAAGTATAATTCTTGAAATGATGCAACTCGGAAAGGTATCTATAAATAGAGAGTACATGCTGATGTGTATGAATGAGCCAGACCAAATTAGGTAGCTAGCTAGCTAATGAAATACAGCCATTTCTAATCCAATTTTGAGATGTAGACTTCAACTTAAACATTTCCAATGAGCTAATCAGTGGTACCAAGAAATACAGCTAGCTGTAGCCACTGTAGCATTGAAGGCCATTTTATTGAGTTCATATTTTCTGACATCATATTTAATGATTCTAATATGAACAATTCAATCTCTTGTGCTGCTAGCACGTGTCTAACTATGCATCTAGCTTGCTATGTTTACTAGATGGCAAAGTATTATCGAATTCATTATCTTATTTAGGTCTATAGTAAATTCAAGGAAATGTGTCCTGTAAGCAAGGTAGTACTATGAAGTTATGAAGATATGAATTGGCCAATATCTATGTTTGATAACCTTAACATTGATTTAGCCAACATTTCCAGGTTATTACTAGAACTTGTTTAATTAATATTCCCACCCACAATGCATTTTAATTGTAGTAATTTAGCAGATGCTTTAAACCAAAGTATCATACAGAAATGCATGGAAATTGCTAGAAAATCATCTTTACGGTAAGTAGTATAATAAAGTAGTAGTATTAGAAAGTACCATCACTTGTCTCTTCTGAGCTAGAATAAAAGCATGGTGGGAGTGTATTGCCTCTTTTCAACTTCAAGCCCTAACCCTTAATGGTTTTAAGCTCAGGCCTTGAGCCTGCGATTACCTGCAAGTAAGGGAAGCCCTCTCCATCACTCAATTCTTTCCTTAGCGGTGGAGAAATTGATTTCAACCAGTTCATGCACCAACACTCTGTAGGTTACAATAAGTAGATGTTAATTAATGGGTTGTGGTGGAGGAGGGGGAGCCAGGGAAAGAAAAAGGGAAATGAAACAATCTTGGCGACTTCGTTTAACGTGTCCTAATTGCACCCTGAAGGTCTGCAGGAGTCTGCAGGGGGCTCTCGTATTGTGGGATTTAGGAGACACTACTCAGAATACACAGTGAGAAAGGAGATGAATTAGAGGACATGAAATGGGTCAGAGATTAAACAAATTCTTTATAGTGGTAATTAAGCCATCATCAGTCTGGGGGAACATTTATTACCCAGCGCTCAGATGGATGGATACGAGGAACGTCTCGTATCGCGTGTACGAGCGCTCTCCTTATTTGGTCCTTAATGTGCTGAGAGAGCATGGAGTCTTTAGTTGTTTTACTTTTGATTATATATTTGCATTGGATCATTTCAGTGAAAAAGAGAATGTATTAAAAATCGTGATGTGATTTGTATTATTTTTGCATTCAATTATCAATGTTGGACAATCTATGGCCACTAGTGCTGGCATACCAGGCCACAAGGGGTACTGCTCCCTCCTACCTCCAGACACTCAACACGCCTTACACCCCAGCTAGACCCCTCCGCTCTGCCTCCTCTGGCCAATTGGCTGTCCCATCCATTTAAAAAAATGCACCATAAGTCGCTCTGGGAAAGAACGTCTGCTAATGCCTTAAATATATAATATGAATGTATATATACATATATACATGTGAATGTCAACAAGCTGTTCCATGCCCCGGTTTTCCATGCACCGTTTTACCATTGCTCTTGTGACACCGCTCTCTCCTCACGACAACTGTGCTTTGCCTCCCAGTTAAATGCACCGTGGGTTTATAATCTTTAGCACACCCTTGCCTGGCCCACCACCCCTGTCCAGTGAATGGCACACATGTTCTATTGTCGGCCCCCCCCGCGCTTAATTGCACGTAGTCGTCCCGATGGGCTGGTGAAAGTAGCACTTAGTTCACCAAATTACCTTTGTGGCGTAATTACCTGCTTGGTTGCGGTCTCCTGTCAGGCTGGTCCCGCGCAGAATACACCTCTACACCTGCGCCATTATCAACGACAACCCCTGCAGGTCGCTGCCAGGCTTCCCCACCTCCCTCTTCTCCTTAATTATTTTAAACCCGGTCTGCCATTTCCTTCCTCCAAACTGTGGGGTTATCGGCCCCATTAATTACTGCTGCTCCGTGATTACAGGGACCCGGGGAGAGGGGGGAGAGTGACGTGCACTACTGTGCGGTGCTGCACCCAGAACTCTTGTTTGTACAGCGGCTGCATCGCGTCAGCGTTATTGATGACTGTTGGCGACCGTTTCCGATGTTCTCCGCGATGGAAAAGCCATTTAAACTGTTTTGCCCGGAGCTCGAGTGCCGTTCGGACTGTTGACAATAAGGGCGTGGAAACGGAATTGTGCAATCCAGCTATCCTCTACGTTCTATATTTGTGTTAACCTGTGGTGGTTTTTCTGTGAACTGGGGTGTGTACCAGTCCGCCTTCTGTAGGCTGGTAATATTAGAAACAGTAGGGAGGTCTGTGTTCTGCCTGGGCATATTTGGCATGGCCGACTTGATATGTTATGAGCTAATAACGGAACGTTACATCATAAAAGAGGACAGTATTTTTTGTTTGACTTTCATGTCCACTATTTGCAATGTGTTTGATATACATTATAGCTTTTTCTCTCAAAGTAGGCTGCAAACAGCAAAGTTAGATAAGGAAAACCGTTTTAGTACGTCTAGTTGCAGAGGTGTTGGGCAACTAGACGTATTCATGGAAATCATGTGATCCACATCCAGCACAGTGGGGCGTATTATTTTGGAAGTGTTCATGTTCAAAGAATATGATCCATTAGTGGGCTGCTGGGTGGCTCATCCTGTTAAGGCACCGTTCTAGTGTGTGGATGGGGCCCACGGTGTGGTATGAAAGCCAGACTTTTACTGTGCCAGGGCTGACTGTGGCCAGCACCCCTGCAGGGCGACACATAATTGGCAGTAGCATCACCCAGGGAGGGAGGGATTCAGTTGGTCCGTGTCTCGTCGCACACCAGCAACCCCCGCTAGCGAATCAGGGGCCCACAGTCTGCCAGAATAAAGCTGTGCACAGTGTCTTCCTCTGACCTATGTCTGTGCAAGCTTAACTTGTAGACTGCGGTGTGAAAAGAGCAGTGGCTGACGTCACGCGTTTCGGAGGAGAGCGCATGCTTGTCTCAGCTCCCCGAATTTACAGCAGAGGTTGTAGCGAGCTTTGAAGACAATTGGGCATTCCAAATTGTGTGAAAAAGAGGTAAAAGCAGAAAAAGGAAGAAAAAAAGAGAATACGATCCATTTATCGTTAGTTTTTGGGCTGCTCTGTGTTTTCACACCAGCAGGGTCTTGAGTCTCTCACCTTTGCTAGACCAGATTGGTCAACTCCCCAGTGGCATCTTTCTCTGATTCCACAACCTTGTCTGCCGAGACACTTGCTCCAGGAGTGTCTATATGCCAAAAAGCAAGAGAAATGCATTCACATGTGAATCTTATCTTGCGCTGAGAATTAGCGTGTACCTCCTCAAAACCCTTTTGTGAAAGCAGCTACTGCATTAATTGAAGATCACTTGTTGGGGTCCCGCCCCACGGATGAACCCAGAACAAAGAGATGTTGAAGTTTCGCGTCCCAGCAGAGGGAACTCTGTTTCTGAAGCGCACAGTTCCCGTAGGCAGATTGGCAAAGTTCTCTCGCTCGCAATGAAGTGCAGTTCCTGCACTTAGACTTTAGAGATCACGGACACACAGCCTCCTTCTCATTAAATTGACCCCTAGGCTGTCATATTTTACACTTAGAGAAAAATCCTGCTCATTATCTTACACTCTCGAATTCTTCAAAGAAAACGCTTCAAAGTTTCCGTTTTCAGTAAGGCGTTATTGCACATAACCGTTCGTTCTCTGGAAAACGGACCTGACAATTATGTCAGCCTGCATTCTTGAGCGACTGTTTTTCAGTTGTTTTGTTCCTGAATGTTTCCACTCTGTGATTTTACATTGTTAAAGCTTCTTGGCTTGGCGATGCTTTTCCTGTTATCCCAGAAAATAGAAATTAAACAGCTCCGTGCTTTCATCTGAACTTTTATAATCTGTCCCCCGGGACACATGGTGAAACTGACAGGTTGTCAATTACATTTACCAGTCCAGAAAACTCAGATATGCTGCTACCTTGGCTAAGTTAGCCTGGCAGACTGGACACAGCTCTGAGGCAACTGTGTTCCCATTTATTTCCTTTGAAATGCTTTGTATATAAAGGCTTTGTCCGAATGGATAGTTGCCTGTTGGTGAGCCTGTCTCTCCAAAGACATGCAGTATGAGAGAAATACATGTCTCGTGTATTTGTTGTTCTTTTGATGTCACTCGCCAAAGGGATTGTGACTGCAGAAATGTCAATGACATGGTCACACACTTTGATGTGCATCTGTATTGATGGATGGATGGATGGGTTGTACTTCATGTCAAATGGTTTTTGAAAATCCAAATGCATTATAGCATAACCCTGTTTGAGTCAAAAATGCTTTTGCTTATATTTTACTGCACTTATAAAGTATGTGGCTGCTTCTTTCTTCACATTATGTATTTGTCTACATGCTTGCTACAATGGTCCAATCTGGTCAACCAGCAGACAATGTCACGGTCTAAACATACCAACATTATTGTTTTGTGATTTGTTTGCCATGAGGTCACCATGGTTTCAGAAGCATCGTTTTCAGAAGAATGATGTTTCCAAGGTTGTGACTATACATGACCTGTGTTGGGGGAACAGTTTCTGGGTTTCCTGAGAAGAATGACTGGGAAATGTGCACTTCCCATGCCTCCATGTGCACCCAAATCTGTGATTTAAGAGCTGTTTTTCCTTATTTGTTTTATTATGCAACTTCCACTTTCTCCCTCCTTTACTGATGGGTTCCCGCTCTAAATATAGTTCCACCTGGGTGGAGTGCATGATGTAATCCTCGTGATTTATGGAATTCTTAAAAAATAAAAGCATAATAATGGTATATATATAGTTTCTGGTGAACCAAGTTTTGTAGTTAAACAAGTTTGGGTTAAAATGCCTGTGATTAACTGTAAACTCAGTGTACACTGGTTGGACATCAATATCACTGCCAGCATGAGAATATCAAGCCCATATAGTCTGAACAGCACAATTAAGGCACAGCTTTGGTAATCTATTATGAAATAAAAGTCCTTTTTATGTTCTACACAAAGTCTGGGTTCAATGGAACACTCCTGGAATCAGGAGTTGCAATGCTTGGCATCCTTTACAGTTTGGACCAAACTCTCCTGCCAGTCCATGTTTTTAACACCAAACCTTTTCAGTGCAACGTAACTCTGCATCTTCCTTTACGTCAAAGTATATCACATCTCGGCAGACATATGAAATATGGCAGCCTGCAGTTGTCTTGTAATACTGGGAGATCTCTGGAATTTCAGAGCACATTTACAAGAAACCAGAGTATAGTGGTTCGTAGAGACAGTCACTATACATTAATCCGAACAGTTCCGCAGGAAAGGGGCTTGATGAGCTTTTGGGTGACAGTAGCACCCCAGTGTCCCAACCCTCCTGCTACCCCCCCCACCCCTCACAGCACGTGCACATGACCAGGGGGGTATTCACCCCCACGCCACATTTGGCCAGCGCATTAGTCCCCCCCCCACCCCCCCTTTTTTCTCCCCGTACTGCTGCCAGTTTTATCTGTGAACAAAAGCGAACTGTGTACTCTGAGCTAGATCAAAGGCCTTCGTTTGTCTGCCTCCAGGAAGGTAGAAAAAACAAACTGTACAAGCGATACCTTCTGTTCCCCTCAGCCACACATTGCGGTCGTCTCGCTGTTCCTCCGCTCCTGCCCAGCTGTTGAGAAGAGCTCTGCATCTCCCCTCTTCTCCCCCTCGTCAGGGGATGGGCTCGTTCCACAGGGAGGCTGCTGGCCAGATGATGCCTTCGGTCTGGGACATCAAAGTCGGCGCTGGCATTGCACTGGGTGACTCTTGCAATGAACCTCTGTGACCTCTCACCATACATGCACTTGCAGGTGTGATTATTACAACAATAATAATAATAAAAAAAAAGAAACTTTATTTGTAGAGCACCTTTCATGCAAGGAAACAAGAAGCCTAAAGTTCCCCAGTGGAGTAAAAAAGAGAATACATAAAAATAAGGGTGAGATACATACAGAATCAAATAAATGAATGAACTTATTAAAAAAATTAAAATGTTAAAAAACAATAATAATAGTCAAGTTAAACAAGTGAGTTTTCAACTGTGATTTAAGATTAACAACAGATGAAGATGTAGCTGTGGAAAACTGTTGTGCATACACAGAAAATGGTAGTTCCCTAATTCACCATGCCCCTGTACATCTCAAAGTTTTGATTGGCTGATAATACATTCAAAATGGAGCTCAGTGCTTGTGGTTTTCGGCAGCAGGCCAGCAGTGTTTTATAATGGTTAGAGAACTGGGCTGTACAGTTACTTAATGGTTGCAGGTTCCATTCGCAGGTTGGGCACTGCCACCGTACCCTCCAGCAAAGGTACTCAATTTGAATTGCTTCAGTGACATATCAAGCTATCCACAGTATTCCTGACATCTACGCATTCCCATGATACCTTGAAGGAAATGTGTGAGCAACGACTGTTGAGCTGTCAAACCCATTGTGAACAATGCATTGAACCCAAAAATTGTGATTGTAAAACCAAGTGGGAACATAAAAATGAATTTGAAGGGTGAAATCATCATCCCTCATCCCTCTACAGCGGAAAGTTGGGAGGATGACAAGAAAAAGTGACCAAAATTAAAATATTTACATATATTGGGAATATATTTACATATATTAGATGGAGGTGCTATGAGTAGCTAACCTGAGTTCACCCAAGCCAGTCACAGCAAGCAATACTGGAATACTGGAAGGTTAAAAGCTAGTCAGGAAAATTGTCAAACTATCTAGCTAGCTAGCAACATTTTGTTTTGAACGGTGCTAAAATCACAAAAGCGCGGACCACCATGGAGTGAACGTCAGACCAGGTGGACCCTGGGATTCATTCTGGAAGTACCACCCATATTTGGGCAATATGGCCACGCCCAAGGGCAGGATCAGGAATGCCCTGGATATATATACATGTAGATTTTATTTGTAAAAATGAAAGCTGTGTAAATCAAACTGGATAGAAGTGTCTGCTAAATGCCTAAAATGTAAATGTACGGGAGGGAGAAGAATAAAGATACGGGAGGGTTCTCCCAGGCAGGCTTTGGTACTGGTTCTGGTGGGTCTCCCGCCTGAAGTGTTTCTCCATACTCAGCCGAATCCCAAGGACTGTCCACCACTTCTGCCTGCTAATGAGCTGCCACCTACTAGCCAGCAAATTCGCTTCTACCGGGCTGTGTCAAATGTTTTCAAATCCCCCAAAAAAAAGCCCAATGCTGCCGGAATCCAGCAGGGCCGAATGGACAATCGTGGCATTCTAATTTGGTCGCGTCCCGTAGTGGCATATTTCAGCAAGACTGATTATAACTGACTATTCTTATTGTTGAAGTCCCAACTGTGCAGCATGGGCCACTGCACAGCACTACTCTGCTCACGATTTGGGTTTTAGTTTTTCATTTTTGGCTCAAACCTGCAGCCGTTTCAGGATATTGTAAGCGGCATAACATGGACAAACTCATCAGTACTTGTAAAGAGTATACCCGCACAAAGAACCCTTTTTCTTTATTTATGCTGCAGATGCATTACAGACGCTAACCCCTGACATGAGAAGTGGCCTAATCTTGTGTAATTATGTTATGTTCATTTCCAGAGTTTTTTTAAATGGACTCCCACTGGATAATTATCTTTGGTGGATTTTGTCATAAATAGCTTGCTGGATTGATGTAACTGTTCTGTAGAAGCCCTTCCTTTTTCCAAGCCTTAATTTATAAGACTTTCATAGAAGCACATTGCTTTCATATGCTCCATTGTCTCCCTAGGAGAGAAAAATCCTCAGGTGGTCACATACTCCCGATTGCGAAAAGGTCTTATTGCCACACACACAAAACATATTGACTGGGAAATCTGCGCACATCAAATATTAAGTTGTTTACCCAGCCAAATGGGAAAGTGTTACCATAGTCTTTTTGATGTGACAGTCATATCAGCGCTGCAGCTTGCAGTGAATCGGCCATGTTTGTGAAAACCTTCACCGAGGGAGGGGGACAAAAAGCAGTTTTATCATTCACCTTTATTTGCTCCATTCTTTTCAACGCAGATGTAAGACATAGTTTGACAATGGATGTGTTAGTGATGTTTATTGTAGGGTGATTTTGCATGGTATTTCAAATGTCCGTCTAACAGTGCATAAGGCACATCACGTCGCAATCATTTAAGCTGGAACCATTTGTGTCCAGAAGCATCTCCAAAAGCCAAGGGAAAAAGAGCTGTAGATATTCTTCTGATCTGATATTTGTCCCAAATAGGTCAGCCTATATTTGTCTTAATAATTCACAATATTTACCCGCTTATGTCCCCCCAGTGTCATTTTGTTTGTGTTGCTGGTTAGTTGGAGAGATAAAGGAAGGGACTAATAAATACATAAATGAAATAAAAGCAGAGGTATGTTGCCATCTACTGGATTTTTAGCAAAACTCCAGTAAAGTGGAAAAAATCTGAAACTGAATCTTCATTCCTCACTGAGATTATACCTCTAAAGTCCTAATGCATTTATTGATTGTTTTGTGGTGAATCTGTACAGGAGTTGTGCAATGTGCAAAGTGAATTCTCTCTTTGTGTGGCTCTACTGATTGAGTGAACATGATTCTTTGTTTTAGATAATATAATGCTAATAATATATTAGCATTATATTATGTATACTGTAGTACAAGTACATTTAAGCATAATAATAACAATAATAATAATAATAATAATATGTGTATATCCATAGTATTATTATTATTACCTGCAATGTAAAACTGAAGGAGCACTCTGACCAAAATCCATAATTTAATGATGTACTACTCACTTGTCGATCCATTCACATGGCGTTACATATACTTTTGCATTTATGGTCATTTCCCTGTGTGCCATGAACGTCGAAATGGCAAATATAATGGGAGTCAATTGTTTAATAACTTCAAAGACAAACTACACACCAAAATAACCTAGACTATCTTCTAATGTCTTTTCTGGCCACGCAATGACATTATGAGAATTAAATAAAGGTGACATGGTAGGTATTTTGTAACGCAATGCTAGTTAAGCAACCAGTGTTGTTGGCAGCAAGCAAGGAGCATTTTTGATAGAGAGAGAAAATGAGCTAAATGGCTTACTATTATGTTTTGCTAGCTATCTAGCTATGTTTATGTAATCACTATATATTAACTATAAATTGAATAAATCATACAATGAATTAGCTAGCGCTGTTTAACATTAGAAGCAACATAGCTAATGTTAGCTAGTAACATATCTTCTTATAATTAGTGTGTTTTTATGATTTAATATTAAAGTTGTAAAGTGGCTAACTTCACTATTATAGCTAACCAGTGGAGTTGTTAACATTCACTTTGCAACATTCCGTTTTTAATAACTAGCTCGCTAAGTTGGTTTGCAAGGCAGATAATAACATTAGGACAGGTTACATTACAAAACATTATCGTTACACATATCGTTCCTTACTTGTTCAAAAGCTGGCCATCCGCTACAGGTGGTTTAGATAGCCTTTCATAGTCTATATTACAAAACCGTCCTTCAGAACCCGTCCTTTCACATCCTAACTGGCTGACCTAAACAACAAGAATTACAGTTGGTCTGTGTGATCTTGGTGTGTAGATTGTCTTTGTTGCTTGTCTGGATGATACAGAACAATAATGTGCAGTTATATGGGACAGTTGTAGTGACAGCATGAAATTCAAAGGAGGAGGGTGAAAGATGAAGAAGAGGAACTGTACCAAAATGGGGAAGATAAGTATTCCTGTACCTCTTCCTGTGGATCTAGGAGTGTGAGAGTAGATGTAGGCAAAGTAGAGAGCAGCAGGTTTGGTTGTGTTCTGAGGGGTGATCCATGTCTTGGTGAGTGCTAAGAACTGCAGGGAGAGCAAAGGAGAAAAAAAACAAGCTAATCTTCTGGCTTTGCTGAAATGCATTTGGATTTGATTTATTCACTAAGCGCTCCATTCCAACTTTTTATGAAAGGATTTCAAAAATGTGTCGAGCCTGCAGCCTCTCTGGTTATCAAATAAACAGAGAGCGTAAATGAGTGATGAGGTGTTAATATTGGAGGTAATAGAAATATTTTAGAATGTATTTATTTATTACTGTGATCACACCAGCAACTTGTCCATGTAGACCAGCCCTAAGGTCACAGTTGGCCCATGGCTGACCAGTCCACTCGTGAGCCTGTGAATATTTGGGTTTCAATCCAAACAAGATGTAAAGTGCCAGATGTTTGCTTTCCGAAGGCTAAAGTAATATATTTAAAATAGTGTATTACTATTTCCAGTAAGTACGGTAAGTCCTTCTGGAAGAAGCCGTTTGTGAAAGGTTGGTTTGTGCTATGAAGGGTGTTGTACACTATATACCAGAGGCACTCAAATCTGGCTGATTCTAGAACTGCAGATTTTAATTTCCCCCTCTAACCAGGGACTGATTTAGAACTGGGACACCAGGTGAGGTGAATCTCTGGACAATCAATGACGTTGAGATTAATCAATTAGCTATCAGGTAGAAAAGAAAACTGACCTGGAGAGCCAGATTCTATTACCCCTATGCTATACTACTTAGGTCATATTACAACATGTACTTAACCATTGAAAACCTCAGGATGCTGTCATAGTTATCAAAGCGAGTGTAATGTCAGACAACTTTTTCTGGTTTGTTTATGTCTAGTGCAAATAACGGAGAGGTTAGAGTTTTACAGATTAAATTCTGCATTGAGAATGGTGTGTACCACCATTCCACTAAGTCCAGAGACAACTGTGATGGCATGAAGAGTTGTGTCAGGAAGGCTGTATAGAATTAAAGGGAGTAGCTTTTTTGTCAACACTTTAGTTCAAAGTATACTTGTAAAGTGCTATGTAAAAGCCAACAAACAAATCATTGTCTATGAGTACATTATACAGAGGCCAGCTGTAAATGTTATGTACAGTTTGAACATTTCTGCACATAAACAATTCATTACTACAGGAAGGATAAAGTCCTGAGGCCTCATAAATGGGGACTGAAACATTAAAAAACAACGTATTAGCAGTATACCTTCTGCCTTAAAATGTGAATATTCTCTACTGCAGACCTATGAAAGAATATGTTTAGGTTTTGTAGGTTTCATTTTTTTTATATTTAAAAAATCCTTTCAGTGTATCCTTATAATTTCCTGAGATATTGAAACAATATAAAAATATATATGAAACCATTTTATTAATATGAATGCATAAGGATTGTGTATAATTCAATTTGACATATTTTGAGAGTACATTTTTTGTACGAGACATTAAAATGTATTAAATTGGATTATGATAAATATAATAGAAGTGTGTTTAACAATCTAAAGGTTTAGGAATGCCCCCAGTGTCAACTCAATGACACCATACAAACGCAGGCCCCCATTCCGCACCCAAATAAGTTCGCCAGCTGTAGTCAGTCCTTGGCATGGATTTGATTGGGCCCCTTCCCACCACAATGAGTGGTAACAAGTATGCCCTAACAATTTCGGACCTGTCACCAAATGAGTGATTGCCAAGCCCTTGAGGAGCAAAGGTACAGCAGATGTACCATATGTGATAGTCAACAAACTCTTAGATTTTTGAATTTTAGCCAAAATCATCACTGACTAAGGAGTTTGTGAATGAGGTATTTACTTTTACTCGTGCGTTATCTTAAAGGATTTATGGAGTCTGACAAGTTGCAATTTGTAAAAGAGTTGGAATTGCAACTGATGCTTATACATGTATAATACGTTGAAATATAGTGTCTGGAAAGTGGACGTAATATGAGATTGTTATTAATACTGTTTATTTTCATTTCTTTTTTGTTAGACTTCCACACTTCCACACCGTACACAAGTACACACCGTTCTTTTCACTGTTCTACCGGCACCCAGAGCTGACTGAAGTGCTGAACTCCTGTCCCATCAGTGATGACTTGGTCATTTGTGATCCAGCTGAAGACAGTGAGGACAAGATTGAGCAAGTCAATGTCTTTTTGGTGTTCAAAACAGCAGCTAACATGCCAAAGCCCACTGATTTGCAAACCTACACCCCTCCCTTGCTTTCAAGAACACGCCTTCCTTGAGAGAAAACTAGTTGCTTGTGCTTGCCCATTGCAGTGGAAACCTGGACAGAGCTTTTTAAAACTGAGAATAGGATATGTTTTCAGTTGTACTCCTAAGGGTGTGGGAGACCTGTGTCTAAATGATTCTTGCTGAGCAAGAGACTTGGTCAATCTTTTTCATAGTTATACGGCAATAACTAGGGCAACATTGAAAAGGCCAATGCGGTCAGAAGAAGCAATTTGAGTCCAGAAAGAGGAAACATTTGAAATCCGTTCACATATACAAGGGAGAGGAAGTCTTAATGTCCAACAGAAGGAAGGAAGGTTGAAAAGGGTGACATTTGGAGAACAACTGGAGAGGCCCTTTCTTTGTGAAAGCAATCTATGAGAAGGGTGTTGCTACTTTGGTAGACAATTGAGGGGTCATTCTTTGACAGAAGACAAGTGTGTCTCAACTAAAGCCATACTTGACACAAGAGCAACCAGGTAATTATAGTGAAATATAAAAAACAGAACTAATCTCTATAAAAGTTGGTTTTATTTAATTTATTAGTTTGCTTGCTGAAGGCAAACAAAAAGTCCTTGCAGCAAATCCCCAGTCGGTTTAGGCCCTAGCGAACATATATAGTATACTGCTCAGTCTTCTGGCCCATCCTGTTCTGTAATTTGGATTTAACGTGATTCATTTGAGAGAGAACTCGTTTCACATCTGCATTGCTCAAAGGAGGGACAGAGCAAACAGGGCCAGTTCTTTAATATAATATAATTATATATGCCATTTAGCAGACGCTTTTATCCAAAGCGACTTACAGTAGTGAATGCATACATTTTTCAGGATATGTGGTCCCAGTGGGAAACGAACCCACAACCTAAGTGTTGCCAACGCCATGCTCTACCTATTGAGCCACACAGAGCCACACAGTTCTTTCAAACACTGTTCACCACTACTGTCCTTATTGGTGAGCACTTCAGCCCATAACTTCTCAGCTTGTTCTAAGATCAACATTCAAATAGCAAAAGGTCTAAGCTAAAAAACAGGGTACAATTGTTTCCACCAAGAGTATACAGTATAGATAATTATGAAGGTAACATTTCCACTAGCAATAGGGGAGGAATACCACATACCCAATGATTGCTCTTGCCTGAATAATCAATACCAATAGGTATAGTCCCCCAATTTTATTTTGTGACAGCATTTTCTTT
Source organism: Aldrovandia affinis (assembly GCA_029706075.1). Taxonomy (NCBI): domain Eukaryota; kingdom Metazoa; phylum Chordata; class Actinopteri; order Notacanthiformes; family Halosauridae; genus Aldrovandia; species Aldrovandia affinis. The sequence goes on along the minus strand of JAINUG010000039.1, from coordinate 3,422,704 downwards.
TCATCACAAAATAGTTTTGTTAAACATGTCAATGTTAAATTCTCTTTACATTTGCTAATAACCACAGGCTATCTGAACTCGTGGATAAATGTAGCCCCATTTGCCCTCATGAAAAAGCATCGCAGTTTTCACCAAACTGAAATTTGTTGCTCGGCTTTATTGCACGTTTTCAAAGCCAGGAAGGGATTGAAGTTGAAACTGTTATGCTCTTGGTCTCTGGACAGAAAAAACAAGACAGAGAAGCAATAATAATAACAACAAATAAATAATAAATCTGCTCAGACTGAGCAAATCATGGAAGGTTGAGCAAGGGATATTTTAAGGACTCCTGAGAGCTCGGAGAGTAAAATTCTTTAGAGAGCCCTTTGTTGTTGTTAACCTTTTCCGCAGTATTTCTCTCTGATCATCTGGGGGGTTGGGGTATACTACAAAGCAGGTTTTCTCAGTTAGTGTGCTTTCCAGTGTAGTAGTAGTTATACAGCTGGTGGTAAAAAAACTTTTCATAATGCAACATAATGACCTTGTTTATACTGATAGGCACATATATTTTAGAGAGAGAGAGAGAGTGTTAGAAGGCAATCTTTATGTTTTAGGTGATGACAATATCATTTTTATGTTTGTTAAAACTATCATATTGACAGAATTGATTCGTACTTCTTTCATGTGCCCTCTAACCTGCAAGGAAAGATAAAATGAGACAACAGAAACATGGCTGTTGCAATAATCTTTAATATACCTTTTATTTCTAAACGAAGGAAAGGATAGTGAATATGAAAATGATGTGCACTGTGAAGAGTACCGTAAAAAATAAGATGACCTCCTCCATTTAAACTGCAATCTGACTCCTGAGTGAACCATTGTCTTGAAGTTTTGATTAAAATTCTCAAAAAGGAAAACCAGTGCAGTCATTCAAGCCCTCAAATTGACAGAGTGCATTGTCTGTGAGGCACAGCAATATGTTGTTGACACCATACATACTTAATCTGCTTACATATCATTTCATGAGATCCTTCCCATACTGGTGATGAATCTTTGAAAGTTTTAGACTAGATTCACATGGCACTGGAAACACACAAGAAGTGATCATAGAAGTCCTGTCTTAGAAGTCCTTTCAGAATGACAATTCCTGTGTACAACACTTGCCTTCCACCAATCTCTTTTTTTTTTCGTCTACAGGGAAAGACTTGACCATATCTACTTTCAAATTGCATGATGGAGAGATGATGTGACTGCGATGGTGTTCTTCTTGTTCTCTGCCCCTGAAAGAAATTATCTGAGCATAGCAAAGGATTCTCTACATCCTGGTAGGTCATGAGCCCCATCCACTGCCCCTTCTGTGTGCATCTAGCATCTATCACACCCATAAGAACCAGATAATTGCCTAATTCCTTTTACAAGTGCCTTTGCAGAAGCATCACATGTAATGCATGGGACTTTTACAAACAAGCACTGTCCATGATAGTGTGATCTGTTCTCTTCTAGCATGTCTAGCTCTCCTACAGCTTCTTTCAAAACCTCTAGATCAGATGGCTTTCCATTTCCACATGTTATTGCCACTGGAAAAACTATCTTGGTATGGGCACTATCCAATGGAGTTAACGTTACTCATTTTTCTTTTCTTTTCTTTTCTTTTAGGGACCGAATAACTTTTTACGGGGCGGCACAATGCAGTCCAGTTGAGTAAGTTTGACCTAACTCATTTTGCCACTATTCGGCATTAAATTTGAAAAAAGAAAAACAACAAATTATAAGAAATTGTGTCCTCAATTGAAAGAATAGTTTGACTCTTGATGGGCATTTTGCATGAGTACTATAATGCGAAAATACTATTTGGGGGAAAATCTGTAGTTGGAATTAAAAAGAGGAACATTTCAAAGATGATGGAAAACGATTTAATTCAGCGAGTCATTTGTAATTCAATTTCAATTGAATAGTACTACTGCTAATCAATACATGAACATTGTGATTGGAGTCAATGTTCTGCCTTCCTCTTCTTAGCATCATACATGCGTGGAAGTTGTATCAAAGTCAGCAAAACCTCCCTCAGAGAAACATACTGGACTTCATGCAGATTTGGTATCATTGTCAGATAAACACCCGTTAATCAGAGTTGGGATCATAGTCTGACAAATCAGTCAGATTCGAATATGGGTTAACTGGAGGATTTTATTTTTCGGCAGGAGCATAACGATGACTATTTTGAAAAGCTTTCCAGAAATTAGTGGCAATATTTGGTAGAAATCGCTGTTTAGAACTAGCTACATATAAAGAAAATAATAAAGGTGTTGGAAAGTAGCCTTCGGCTATGAACTATTAATGCAATACATGCTAGTTAGCAGACACTTTTATCCAAAGCGATACATCTGATGCTAATTTTTTAACATTGTAACCATGGCATTTTGTTATGTCCCTAACAAATTAAATAAATAAATTGATGTACAAAGAACTTTCACAGAGCCATCTGTTGAACTGTGGCAGACAAAATATCACTGGTAGGAAAACTAAGTAATCTAATAAATAATCTGAAAAGTTTGTTTGCAAAGCATCAGTACAATTTTGTTAGTCACGTGAATTATAAAATCATGATTGTGTCTAATGCATTAGTTAGCGAACATGACACCATAACTGACTATCTAGTTAAATAACTAATGAAAAGACACTACTAACTCCCAGCTTCAGATGTCAAACCATCTGAGCCAAGCTAGCTAGCATTAGTTAGTTGGACTAACATGCTGAGGTGTATTTTCCCCTGTGTAGTCAAGGACAAGGTATCCAGGTGGCTAGCTAACAACCTACAGCTTAGATAGCTACTGTTAGCATGCAGTGATTAGTATTACTGATCTTAATGTCACCACTATGAGTGAATTGGTTAGTACTCGATGTCATCCACATTTGCTTCACATACAACATTAGTAACAATTACTGCTGGCAGTTTGTCTTTTCATTAGTTAGCTAGCTAGATATGCTATATTCATAAATTTTTTGAGTTGCTTTTTACTACAATGTTGCCACAACATCTGGATCCACATTTTGATTGCAACCATGCTCAGCCAAGATGTCTTCAACCAAATCTGAAATCTGTAATGAATGGGAGTATATGAGCATGTGGTTGCCAAATGAATGAAAATAAAAATTCACAAAAAGTCACTTGACATTACCAGCACACAACACCCTGCCAAATTTCATAAATGTGTGCAAAAGAATGTCTTAATTGCTAAAATGTATTTATTTAGCCGAGGTTAAAACTAGCTGATGGATCTTTGTTAAGAATTTGTTTTCCAGCGCACAAAGGCACACATTTTTGGGTCATGTAGGCTGAGAAAACTATACCTTTCAAACCGCCTTTACGATAGAATCATCTGTAATTTACACAGCAATCCTCTGCCTAGAATTTATTCCCAAATGTTTTGCCATTAAATGGAGCATAATTTTCAATTAACCATCTGCATGAAGATGTATACATTTTTCCTTCATGATGACAGGATACTACGTGTTTCTAAATAGCTTTTGTTTCTTCTCATAACTGTGTTCAGCTAAGTCTACCGAACCCCTTAAGACGTTCAGATGGCACATCAAAATAAGATCTGAACAATGCTCGTTAGTGTTTAGTGGAGCGGACGGTTGAGAGACCCATTATAATTTCATGGCTCAGTTGCCATGAAGGAGCAGTTCATTCTCTAAATGGCAGTGTCATCTTTTCTTTTTTTGATGTACCTAAATTCAGCTTCTCTCTGAGTGAAAATTATGAGTTGTCATTGTAGTGGCTTCTGTGTAGAACATCAGTGATAATTTTTTTTAAATCTAGAAGGATTTGTTTGGGATGGATCCCGATTTATAACGATCCCCCTTTCCCTTTCTCTCTCTCTCTCTCTCTCTCTCTCTCTAATTGCCTCTCTCCTCTGTATTAAACCTACAGAGGTTAGCAGTGTGTGCTTTGTGTATCTGATCATGAGAACGTTACAGCTGTGCTCTGGTAACCTGGCCTTGTCAATGTTCATTGTTTGGCTTTTGATGACAAAAACACGTTCACCGTGTTGAAAGGGAATTAAGCTAAACCCTTGCTCTTCCACACAAATCTTGTGAATTAAAATGGAGAAAAAAAATTAAGTTCCATATTTGATTGCCACTGGACTTTTATTCTTAAAGGGACTTCTACATACATTCTGAAAATTATTGTAGACATGATATTGACAGAAAAATACCATGAGATACTGCAAAAGTAAATAAAATAAACCGAGTTGAATAATTAGCACTAAATTGTAGGCTAATATTTAATTGTATTATTATATATTATTACTATTATTATATTTTTTATGTAGAGCCTGACACAATTGCAAACTGCTTTACAGTGAAAGGGGCCTAAAGTGTAAAGCTTACCTCAACCAGAAGTGGTGCCACATAAATCAGTCCTACTGTGTTAGTGTCTGTATATATGTGTGTGTGTGTGTGTGTGTGTGTGTGTGTGTGTGTGTGTGTGTGTGTGTGTTTGTGTGTGTGCGCATCCACAACCAAGTGTCAAGGGCATTAACAGCTCTCATTTGCATTGTATGGGCTCTGCCGTGTGGAACAGTTGCAAACCTGAGACAGTTTAGCGCTTGGCTAACAGTGCTTGGCTTTCAGTTGGGGGAGAAATGTGTTGTGGCCATCTAGTGTTCCCTAATTATGGTTTACTCTGATGTCGCCAAGTGAACTGTAAGACAAAATAAGCAAGCTGTCACAAAGGGGGCTATGATTAATAAAGTAGGGGAAATATCAGAAGTGTGGGTGATGTTGAATAAATATTTCGCAGACAGACACAATCAGAACTATTGTTGAGTTGAGAGTTGTCTGTCCATAAACAGTCTGAATATGTGTGCATTAATAAATACGAGAAAACGCCTCTATCATCAATAATCAGCAATCAGTGCTAAATAAAAGTCATTGCAAAATATTCTCAATTCTATTTTTAGTAGCAACACACACCAACAAACTAATTTTTGTTCAGGTTTCAAAGGGCTATTGTTTTAAATCCACACAGATTTGAACTTGAAACCTTGCACTCTCAGGGCACCATGACAACTCCATATTCCAAGCATAACAGCATACTGTATAGTATTGAATGAAATGTTATTCAACTATTATCTGTTCATTACTGATTAATTTATTGACTTGTGTCCATAATGGAGTGATTCATAAAGTGAACTGAACATTTTTTTATTTTAGTTTTGTAGACAGCCACGCCTCCACGGGTAACATCAACAGCTGTATTTATTTTGAGACTCGTTTTCAGAAGCTTGATTAATTCGCTGGGTAGTCAAGCTGGTGCGTCCCAATCAACAGCCCTAGTAACAGGAATTTCTGGCACGAAATGACATTCCGGAAGCCATTAATTTCTAATGAGGTGCAAACTTTTCTTCATCATATAAAAAAAAATAACGATTAAAATGTTGAAAAAATGTCTGGGTGATGTTCCTTGAAATGTTTGAAGTGATATCATAATTGAACCCTTGAATGCACATTTTAAGTGTCCGCTTTCCCAACGTATTTTGGCTGTAATGCCCCGTATATGGAGCGATATTAGTGCCACCACAAATTGAAATTGAATAATTGCATGCAAACATTGAATCAGTATTTCACAATATGAAGTTGAAACTAATGGTTTGTAATTGGATTTAATGATTATTGCGTCCAGCTTTTAAATATTTCATTTAAAGGCACTTGAAAAAAATAATATTAAATACATTTTCAAATTCATCTCACTTGAATAACCATTTCAAGATGACAAACAATCAAACTTTTTTTTCAAGTTAATTGGAAGTTACATTCAACTTCCAAAAACATTCAAATACAGTTCCAAAAACCAAAAACGTTTTCTGAAACACGTCCATACACTTAGCTACGAAAAAGTAGAACCATGGATTTAATTGAACTCCCTTCTAACCAATCATGCAGGAGAACGGGTGACTGTTTGGTGCTGCCATTTGTGATGAAACAAGTTTCAGTCTAATGACACTTTACTTGTTATTCCCGGATTCTAGCCCCTTAATTAATCTGATAATTGATCTTCCTGTCTTTAAACTGTGAAACATAACAATGACCATGGAAACAGCCATCAAATAAGCTACTCGCGACCTGCTAATGCCTCTTAAACGTGAAGAAATTGATGTTGAGTTTGCTTCCTTTTGAAGGGGAGTAGTGGAAAAGTTCAACTTAAGCTGGAAGGCCTCATTTATTTTTTGAAGATCCAGCAATCCGGAGGGAAAACGCAGTATAAAATGCCTAATTAAAAATATCCCCCCACTTTGTGGAGCAGGCGACGGGGTTCAGAGTTTATTGTCTTTCTTGGGTAGGCGCTCCATGCCAGAAGGTGATACTGGGGTGAACCTCCGTTACCCTCCGAGCCTTCTGTTAAATTTGGCAGAAAGATGCCGGGCCTGGGGAAGAACAAAGGGAGGCCATAGAAATAAATAAAGATCTGCAGAGAATGGCTTCATTTGCCCTAATCTGCTGACCAATTTGGTGCGTGCACCCGCAATGAAACAGTGGAGCAGGCAGGAAGCGATTTGGCCTTTAATTGCCTGTATCCTGCCTCCCTCCGCAGCAGATGCTGTGCATTAATTGGCCGGTGCCAGGCATGGACTGGGGTTCCTTGCCGAGGGTTTAAATGGCTTATTTATTACCGGGTATAACCTGGCCCTTGCCACGGCGGGCCCACGAGTGGCATGTTTCACGCTCCACAGCTCCTGATGTCCGGTAGCGTTGGGGAGACTACCTGCCTTTGAGGGTAAAGCTGCTGTAGGCAACACTCTCGCAATTAAAACATCGCTAAGCGTACATAATAAATCGGCCAGCGATCAGCGAAAGAACTTGTGAGAGAAATTCAGCGCTCCCGACCAATTTATGTCCTCCCGTTCCGCATTGTGTAGTCGTGTCCTTGAAGGACTCGGTCAGATTCCGTTGTTTGCAAACAATTGGTCCCAGACCCCTAGCCTGGCTTAGATCGGTCAGTGGCAGTGGCGCCATCGCAACGGACCAACCAGAGCCACCTTATACCGTGCTATGGGCGTTAGTGATGGATCTTGCAACATAACAACGGATGTTTGGCTTCGATTGGACTGTTTTTTCAATTCCCATCCGTTGCCACTAGGGTGTATTATGACACACAGCAGCTTTGAATACCAGCTACCAGGGCCTCAAATGACCCCATCATGCATTCGCTCCCATGCTCGGTGGGCCTTTTGCATGGATGGTTTGCACATTGGAAAACATATACCCGGCTGATGTGTTACCTCAGCAGCCTTCTCGGTCCACAGTACTTGAAGGAAGAGGGTTTGAGGCACGCAGAGACAGAGGAAGAAAGGTCGCTTCTTGCAGTGTCTGTAAAGCTGCTGTCTCTGTGCAGCAACTGTCGCAAAGTGTAGCTCTGTCATCGGCACCCAAGGCCCCCCTCTTCCCGTCTTCACTAAACAGAGGCATTTTTCATTTATGTTATTTATGCTTCATATGCTTTACGCTTACTTATGCTGCTTTGATCAGCTGCTTTGCACAACTGCTGGTCATGGGCGTGCCCACTGTGCCTTGTCTGCGATGCTACTGAACTGTCCCGTTACTGATGGTAACAGCAACATTCTCCACTTGCACTGGAAGTTGCTCTGGACAAGAGCGTCTGCCAAGTCGCAACAATGTAACGTAACGTTTCATGTGTGCTCCGCGGCTCGAGCACAATCGATTCCACGCCCCCGCTGCCGGATACGGCCTGCTCTTCAGAAGTCTTCTAAGAGCTGAGGGAAGTAGGTGGGGAAAAAACAAACATAAAATGAATGAATAACTGAAATGCGGTGAACTTTAAACCGGAGAGTGGATTTGGCGTCAGAAGTTTTGTCCCAGGGTTCACCTCTCACTCGGCGGTAACATTCGAGAGGAGCGGGGCGGGTGCCAGAGGCGGCCCTGGGGGACGCGGCGTCCCGTGGCGCTTTGATGCCGTTGCTCTGTGGCTCGCTGTTTTCTTTACGGGCTGCAGATGCGGGGCTTCCTGCTTCGGGGTGACCCGCCCTCCCGCCTTCCCCTCCTCTCCTCTCCTCTCCTCTCCTCTACTCTCCTCTCCAAACACATCTGAGAACTTCACCAGACACATTTCTTACATTATCTACAGAGGCTTCCATGGAATGAGGGGGCATGATCCTGGCAAAAAAACAACAACACACACACAGTTGCCCCGACCACCAGTACAATCATCCCTTCCTCTATCAACTACTCGTTGTATCACTAATGTATCACTTACATTAGGGCTATATTTGTCACCAGAGTTGAATATATTCATTTCACAAAATCTTTTTTTTTAATCTTAGTTTTTAAAATGTAGTCTGGAAACACGCCCTCAATAACCCAAAATGGGTGACTAAGCCAAGGACAGTAAATTGCAGTGCAACAGAGAATCGATAGTGCCACAGCTGGAATAACACAAGACAAAAGGAGATAGTATTCACTGAATTCTGTGGCAGTGAATGGATTCCATACATGTGCCAGTGTTCTTGGCAAAGCCCACTGTATGTATCATGGGTATTCCTGTGCTGATGTCTGTCTAGGATCAGTTTTGCTTTTTTAGCTCATAATGGATAAGGTTAGGGCATGGACAGGGAAATCTGATCCTAGATAAGCATTCCTACTCAGATGCTTTATACATACGCCCGCTTTCAATAACCTGCTTTGTATCCCTTATTTACTCTAGGGTTTCCTCTATTTTGGCAGTTGCCCCTATACATTACAGTATGTGACTCGTGCTCTCACAAGATGGCAGCACTGGGGTTGAGTTCCCATGCATTAATGATGCAACTCACAGACGTGTTTACATAAAGTAAATAGTAAAGTCAAACTCAAAGTAAACTGATTCTGTGTGGCTCAGTAGGTAGAGCATGGCGTTGACAACGCTTAGGCTGTGGGTTCAATTCAAATGTATGCATGCACTACTGTAAGTCGCTTTGGATAAAAGCGTCTGCTAAATGGCATATATTATTATATAGTATTATTAAATATAAACGTTTCACTAAAATGATTGGACTCAACCCATCACTATACACATTGAAGTGATGTTCAGTTTCAGGCAGTGAACAGCACTTAAATGTGTATCACAATGGGTTGAATCCAATACCTCTCACCTGCTGGAGATGCCTCTTGCTCATGGATATGAAAGTGTCCCATTACCCTCAGGTCACAATCAGGCAGGTCCACAGATATGAGGGAACTAGAGTCAGGAGGCTTTCTGAATCTGAAATCAGCCAAACTCCATCTTAGAAGAAAGCACTGTGTGGAGAGTAGTAGGGTAGTTGTACTTTCCATTTAAACATACTTTAAAATATGAATTCATCGGACACTCTTGTCAACATCAACGGACACATTAGAGCATATAATAAGGCAAGATGAACATCATTACAGATAAAGAAATTGGAACAAAATTAAGTTTCTTTGAGTGCTATAATAAACCTTCTGCATGCAAGCGTCAAAGTAAAGGAGATGACCGATAACAAGCTTTTCGTCAGCAGTGTCTGGAAGAGACTTTTTCTTCGCACATGGGCCAGGGGTTTGGTTTCCTAATTAGAGCTCGGCACAAGGGTTGCGGATTTATTTATCTCAGTGTCAAAGTGCCGTTTGATGACAGAGCCAGACACGCATTGCCCGCGTCTAATTTGCTGTTCGTTCTCTCAAGACGTGAGTACAGATTTGTGTTTGTGTTTGTCTTATTTCATCTCGTGCTCTACTTTGAGAGGGGAAATCTTCTTTTTTCTTCTTCTTTAAACGGTTGCTAATAATTTATAGTCTCTGGAACAAAACTATGCTAGGGATTGAACAATTCATGTGGAAAGTTAACTTCCAGGGACATGACATTTGATCATGAAATTGGAACGATGCCAAGACACAGTACCAGGAAGAAGCAACCTTCCCCTTAAGATGTAAAATAAATAAATGAGTAAAGCAGTTTCCAAATCACAGCATTCTCCACGTGGCGGGGGAAGACTGCATTTAAAACATCACATAATGCTTTTAATACATAAATTTCAAGCATTGCTGATTTTTGCTCCTCCAGAGTAATCACACGGTTTACACGGTTTTTACCCCAAAAATCTATTTGCGGCTTCCAAAAGCCCATTTTCATCCTATTATTATTATTAGTATTATGCATTCTTATTTATTTATTGAAAAGCAGAACACAGTAAATACTCAAGGATAAATTGAATGATTATATGTTTCATAAAGTGAATCTTTTGATTACAATTTTAAAAGGATGCATTATTTATGCTTAAATGATCTGTTATGGTAGACACCTCCCATAACTATATGTATAAAAATGTATCATGTTTTATAAATTTGTGATAAATTTATCAAAACAAAACTCTGCAATCCAATAAAAAAGTAGTGTTAGATTTTCACACAATGGATATCAATTTAAAAACAGGAGTGAAACATCTCAGTCCCCTTAAGACATTGACACACAACAATGGACCACAACTTTTCCATTTTTTTATACCTCAGTGATAACAGATGATGTTATTTCCGATGCGAATGAAAACGGAACTTGCCCTGGTACAGCCATTGCAATTTGGTTTGTTCTGGTCAAAGACCTTGGGCCATATGTGTCTACCTATTAGTGGTGAGTGGATATACTGTATGAGTGGCCAGCAGTAATGAGCAGCTCGAACCCATTGAACTTCCATGAGAATTAAACATTTTTATTAAGCCGCTGCGATCTCTGCTGTCACAATTCAGGAGAGTGCGGACAAGCACATGCTCTGCTCCAAAACACGTGCTGTCAGCCACTGCTTCTTTTAACTCGCAGTTCAGTTTACACAGACGCGAGTCGCTGAAGCTTGAATTAGAAACGTGAAGATTTGGCAGGGCCTAGCACCAAACATCGTCTGGGCAAATGAGGAACTATATCACTTAGTGGATTTATATATACCAAAATGTGACCATTTTTACTTCAACATTTGTACTTGAATATTTTTATAGTAAGAAGCTGTGGTATATGTTGAATAAACCACCCAAACCCGTTTGTTTTCTAGATATACATGCATTGCTAGGTGTGAATGACAAGACCAGAAGCAAACAAACACTAAATAAGCCTGATTCAGAGCTGTGAATTCATGTTAAATGTAAGGGCTGTATGTTGATGTATGGAATATAAACACCTATAGAAAGTACTTTGCTTTACACTCACTGCAAGGCAATGGCATTTCAGAGAAAGCTAAATGTAGGGTCAGGTTTGATTTTTTGGAAACTACTAATGGAATTTAGGTGGACTGTGCCCATAGCAACGTCACCCAAAGATGAAACTTATACGTCACATGTTAAATGACTGGCGATTATAGCTTTTGAAATAGCATAGAAAATCAACACGATACGCAATCACCACTTAACAACGTATATGAATCATGCTTGGATTTAAGGGGTTCAACTGATTTGTGGCCACCAGAGCCCCATCTGCCTTCAATAACCATGAATACATTAGCACTTTTAAATCATTGAATGCTATAGGGACAAGCTTTCCAGACCACGTTAGTAACATGTTTGACTCCCATCTGAATGTATTGATTTTCTTTGTTGGACAGGCAGAGACATTTGAATATTTCATGAAATGTGCCTTAGAGCATCCTTGTAGTATTGTATGACTGCAGATCTTGGATTGTCCCTGCAAGCTTTCTGCCAACATAATGAATCTGGGAAAATGCCAGTTTGCCTAACCTCTGGGAGCCAGGCTGAGAAAGGTTAATTATTCTTGAAGTGTCAACCTTGTCACTAACTGATGAAAACCTGCTTTTATCACAATTATGGATTCAAGTGAATAATCATTCTGAACTTTAGCAGCATTGAGCACATTGGTGAGGGAGTGAATTGAGCACTTCATGCGCAACTTTATACTGGCAGAATGTGCCCAATTGACAAGTGGGGGGTCACCCCCACCATCTATATCCCTCCCTCCTTGGGCGACGCTACTGGTCATTCTGCTGGCCACAGACAGCACTGGCATGGTCAGGATTCGACACCAGACACTACACTAGAACAGTGCTTTAACTGTCCCCACTGGGGCCACATATACTGAAAATGTATGCATTCACTACTGTAAGTCACTTTAGATAAAAGCGTCTGCTAAATGGCGTATATTATTATTAACCGGATGAGCCACCCAGCAGCCCTCTGTTGATCTGTAAGGCAGATCACCAACCAAGGTAGAGGACATCAAGCAAAGAAGAAGAGAAAGTGGCCTTGAAGAGAAAAGAGAACAATAATAAGAAGAGGAGATGAAATGAGATGAGGATCCTGTGGCTCACTGAGGAGCAGCTAGCAGCTATAGCCAGGAATAGACAGGTAAAGACCTGCACCACTGCACCACTGTCTAAAACTCAACTTGGAAGACTGAGAGAATGAGGGATCAGTGTCTATAAGGTGTGAGACCTGATGCAAAGTCGGGTGGATGTATTTATGCATTCAAATATCATTTGCAAATGATGTTTAAAAAGAATATTAAAAATTAAAACAAACCATCAGCGTGATGTCAGCCTGAAAGGCAATTTACACAAAAGTGTGCATTATGTGAATTAGAGCTAATCAATATGACAGAATATGCAAATCTTCATTGCTGTAGTTCTGACTGTGTGCTATAGGGTTTGGTGGATGGCATCTGGACAGTTCACAAAGGTTCATGTAAATAAAATGCAGGTACTTTACATTTTTAGTGAGCACAAGGCTTGGTGTATGAAGCCAATCGAGCAGTTCCACAACAGAAGGGGAGGATTCTCCAGTCGCTGATTGATTTAATAAGACAGCCCGTTGACTAATCAACACATGGCCACCAGGGACACAACATCAGCCATGCATTCAATTACAGTTCACAATATGGCAATCAGAACAAAACAGTAGGCGTTGAGCACCAAAAAAGGAACTTATTTAAAATAGTCTGAAGTCCTCTAGGACAAAATGACTGTTCAGTTCCATGAAGGAAGAATGATGCTATCCCTAAGACGCATGTTATATCTATAATAATCTGTCTTAACCGGAAGTGATTACCTTGGAATTGGTATCCTTAATACAAGCATTCTCAGGCATTCTGGACATAGGAACTGTATAATGAATTAAATAATCATGTTAGAACTTTTGGTTTGCATTAGAAAAATAACAAAACAAGTCCGTGCTAGTAAAATGGCAGTTCTTTACCAATGTATAACCTGTTTCCTATCTGGTTCCTGTTTCCTAACCGCTTTTCAAAATGACTTCTAACAGTGTAAACAGGCTGTGGTACCAAAAGTGGTAACTGTATTTTTCATTTTCGCCCTCTAACTATGAACACGGTGTCCATGCTTACCGCGGCAATCGTGTTTGCAACACGTAGCTTCGTGTCTGCTACAGTTGGCAACTACCTACTCCATTCATTACCCGTCTTTAAATAGCCGAGGTGCCCAATTAGCGGCCAGCGCAGGGGCCACTCATTACTGTTCTATGGCCCTGCGTGGATGGGCTCCTCGGGCAGTGTTCTTTGATACCCACTGTATTCCTAGGCGAGGGGTCTTTCTGAGCCGTCATCCCACAGGCCCGGTGTAACGCTCTCCGTGGCTGATTAAAAGTGGACTAGAAAGAGTAGTATTCCAGGGAACATGAAAGTGCAATACCTATCATAGGCATGTTTGGCAGGTCAGGAATATCATCTAAAGCTGCTAATCTTTTTTTTCTTGCATTGCCGTATAATTCACCTTGGCAACCGCACACCAGCTGAGATGTCCTTTATTCTTTGCGTGCCTTTAATGTATGTTTAATCCGACAGCCAGGACCGGCGAATGGATTTCAGTATTGCATTTTCAAAAGAGAATTATAAAAGAAAACAATTGTTTACCGTGGAAGCAATCCTGGTAAAGTGATGTATATGTTGTACTTATCTATATACTTCCTTTGAACTGGATGCTCAATGCAAAGAACACAGAAGCTAGAAAGCACATATTATGGTGTTTTTTTTGCTTTTCACATTTTAACAATTTATTCATGTCCACATAAAGAAAAGCATACAAGGACACAAATACTGAAGATGCAGTAAAGTTGCATTCACAAAATCATGGCATAGATCTTCAAGATATAAAAAAACACATCACTTATGGGTATAAGTAGCAGCGTCTCCGCCATATATGGCGGCTGCCAATGATAGCAAAGACAGCACAATATTTTGCAAGCCTTTTAGCCCCCTTTTTGGGTATCCCAAGTTGTTGAAACCCTCTAACAACCAACCTGTGAGTATGTCCTAGGCTGCCAAATATGAAAACGGATAGTCTGCACCTATAGCCTAGCTCTGAGATTGTATTTAGGAGTGGTTGGTATTTAATGACCTTGGTCATAAAGGCTTCCTCTAGGCTAGGGTCAAAGGTGCAGGCTATCTCTAATACAGACACTTCTCTGGACTCTTCATTAACCACAACAACATCTGGTGTATTGGCAGACAACTGTGTAAAAATGTCTAGGTTACTATCACAGAGATGGAACATGGAAGGGTTGACACGGGAATGTTTGTACATTCTCACTGAAGAAGAGAAATGGTTTAATATGTCCTTCACTATGAGGTTGGAAAAAAGATCATTATAAAAAAAACTATTGTTTACCGTGGAAGTAATCCTGGTAAAGTAATGTATATGTTGTACTTATCTATACTTCCTTTGAACTGGATGCTCAATGCAAAGAACACAGAAGCTAAACAGCACATATTCTGGTGTTTTTTTCGCTTTTTACACACACACACACACACACACACACACACACAATTTCATGAAAAACCATATATTAATACTTCCCTTGAAAAGGCCAGGGGTCCGTTGAAAATTATATATATTTTTTATCTGAATGAGACTCATCTGGATAAATAAAGGGTAGAGAAATAAATCTTTCATAAACACATTAATACTTGGGTGATGCTGATGTATCAAACCTAAAAAGGTAGTGACCTAAATACCTGCTCATAATGTAATATTGGGATGGAAAGAATGCCATCCTAGGGGTTGGCAAGGCATACCCCATACCAACACAGCACAGACAGCTATGCTTGTTTCTTGGTTTCCTGCGGAAATAACTCAAATGACCTCAGACTCTCAGTCCTTCCAAACATGAATTACCCTCTGACCTCATGCAAACACACTGAATTCCAAACTTTTGGTTTCTTCTTCATCTTGTTCTTCTGTACTGCTTATCCCTTTTAATATTTCAACACATTATATTATCATAAATCCTGGGAGACTGCCCAAATATTAATTTATAATACCCAAAGACTTTAGTACACAGCCATGCTCATCACTGGATCTTACATTTTCTAAAATAACTGGTTAAATTACATGGAGGTAGCCTGGATACCATTATGACATAGGGAGCTATAGCAATCTGTAGAAGATACCGTCACGTACGCATTTTATGCTCATCACCGTCTAACCCCCACAATGCTGCTGTTCACTCAGGACAGACTGAATTCATATCCTCAAAATGAATACAGACTATTGAAGCATCAGATTAACAGCCTCATTTTACATTTAACATAAAAAGTCAGGATTATCACAGTTTTTTAACTTGAAAAAGATAATAGTATATTACATAAATAGTATTAAACAAAAGTATATTTAATTTAATGCGTGCTGTAACACACTCATGAGACTAATCAGCCAATCAATGTGATTTGAATGCTAATATTAGTGGATTAAAGTGCTAGGGCCAGGCAGGATTCTTAACCTTCTGGGGAGTCTACACACACACCTTTAGCTAAATCGCTCTTCTCTGCTGTCACCAGCTAAGGACTTGGCTTCTCTCAATAACAACTTTATATCCTACAACAGATCTTTTGCCATTAAGGCTTTCTCTCCCAGAGAAAAGTAGTCTTAAATGTTAGGTTACAACTAAACTGTGAGGCTGGGATACGATTTTTTAATCCTCTAAACATTTAGCTCATCAACAAATATGCTATTTAAATTAATATATTCTGCATCACTCCTTATTGCCATTTCCAAATGAAATGCGGATGATGAAGTCATGCAATAGGGGTTGGGCCTATGTATTGGATGCATGCATGCAAATGTTCCGGGAAAGCCTGTCTATTGCATTAGAAGAAACAAACATATATTTTTGAGAAAGGAAATGAAACAGTCATTCCTACAGTAAGTAGTAGTGACAATATGCTCGACAGCAGTGTAGAATTAATTACATCCCATATTGAGAGTGCATAAACATATTGTGAAATGATGTCACAGAGGAAGTCTAGCAGCAGACTTGGTTCCTTGTCTACTAAAAAATATTAAAAAAATTGAGGAAGCAGACTGCCTGGGGGTACTGGCCCGTGTGTAATGGCAGACCAGTACACTGACGTACGTTATAATCCTTCTGTTGATGGTTGTCCCTCACTCCCTCCCGCTCACCGCCGTTTGGACCGCTGACACATCACAAATTGCGCTGCAGTCTGAGCCCCACTTCGCCACACAAATACCATTCAGTTAATTCCTCTGCTAGCCCCCCAACGTTCGCATCCGCGAGGCACGGCCCTGGGAATCTAATCAGACCTGACATCACAGAGAATAGCCACGGCGGTTTTCTCATACAAACTACACACTGCCATGATAAAAGGTACTGTGACCAGTGAATGAAACATTTCTCATTGGGTTCATAATGATGCGTGAATTTTTGTGTGCGTGCGCACCTGTGTGGTGAAATCTTGGGAATACAAATACATGTTGCTTTTCAGTGTGTCCTCTTTACAAAGATGTGGATGTATGGGATAGGGCTTGAGCAGTGAGTTAGTTGCCATAGAAACTAATAAACTGAGCTGTTAGGCAGTAGATGAGAAACAGGAAGTGGATAAAGTGAGAGGGAAGGAGCTGTAATCCAGCGCTTTGGGGAGAAGACACTAGGGGAGGGAGATCAAACTGTGCCGCTTTGTTACTGCTCCAAATCTGCTTCTTCATCCACAGAACAAGGTAAGGAGTGGCTGTTCTTTAGCCTTGCGCCATTATAATGTTTCAGACCCTTGTTGCTCATGTGTTACTCTGACTTTTATGTATAGTTATGGTTGTGTTTCATACCTAAAGAAAGTAGCATGTGATTCTTGCACATTTTATGTATAGATGTGTGGTCTGTGTAGTCTTTTACTAATTTTATGGTAGGGAGGCATATTTATCCTGGAATAATCACAATATAATGTTTACTCCTGTCTGATCTGGTTGATTTTGTTCAGACTGCAGAGTGATAAAAACTAATTTAGGATGTCAGCTTTCATCTTGACTCCATGTGAGTCAAGACATATCCATGTGCAAATTGGGCAATGTTTTTATTACTGTTGTAGAATTTGTACATGCTTAGGGCAAATGCATATATATTTGAAATCATCTAATATAACCATAATGACACAACATACAGTATGAGGCATTATGTCTCAGGGAAATGCCATTGACATGGGAACAGACTGTGGATGGCCCTGACTCTCCTGTGTTGCAGAAACCGTAACCCTGGTTTATAATTCACCTTAGTGTTTCAGTACTGGAGGTGAAGATTAACACCTGTTCTATGCTCTTGAACCATTTTAAAATGAGCTGTGAAACACTCATGTTACAGTGAATTTCATTTGAAATGATGGGAATTATTTCATCATGGATGGGGATAAATGGATTGCTAACTTGAGAATGATTCTTCACTGAATGTCTGAGCTCGTCATGAACAGAAAAGAGCTTGCTGCGTAGCGGTCTAATGCACCCGCATTGACTGGCGCTTTGCGAGTGTGAGCTAACTATTGCGGTTGTGGTTCGAAACCCGACTGTGTCAGTCTGATTCTGGCCCCCAGGGGATGGGGGGAGGGAAAGTCGGCACGAGTTTGCCAAGGAACAGTAAGGGCGTTCCTAAAAAGCAGGTGGGCAAAGTTCCCTCTCGGAGGATGTGGATCATTGCTGGCCTCTGGGATAATAGCTCGAACCGGAGGACAGGCGGCGGGCTCGTGAGGGGAGCACTAATCTAAATAAATAGAGGGTTGAATGGGCTACCACATTGGGAGAAAAATGAGGGGAAAATAAATAAAAATTTAAACAGAAATCAATTTAAAAAATGTAAAAAGCACTTGAAAATGTTTCAGTTGTGTTTGATATTCTTCCCATTCCAGCTCTCACCAGTGTAAGCGTGAATGTTGACAGGGGCTTAACAAGTTTGGAATCACATTAACTGACATGTTTAGTGCAAATCATCAGTTTTGTGTGAACCCCATAAGGATGAAACTTGTGCCAGCTATGTGTTCTGGTATGTATTCTGGTGGAGCTTTTTCAAGCAAGATATAACAAAGAGTTATTTACATATAAAGCGTTGTGCCTTGGATTGTTTGGGGCATGTAATCGAAAAAAAATCCATTACATTATGTCACTTAATGTACATAGTTCCATTGTGGAACCATAGGGAAAAAGAGCAAGTTGAAAGGGTGAGAGAGACACAGAAGGAGAAAGAGAAAGAAAGATGCTTTCTGAGAAGGAATTAAGTCTTCTTTCAGGGTACCTAATCAGTTCTGGAGTGAAGGAATGGCAGCTCTCACCCATACAGACGCAATGGGTATATACAGTGGGCATAACAACTATTCACCCCCTTTGGCATTTTTCACATTTATAATATTTTTACTTCATGGAATCAAAATTGATTTATTTGGTATTTCTTGCCACTGATCAACAAAAAAACCCTTTATAATATCAAATAAAAAAAACCTTTTGTGATAGATTTTTTCTTTACATTACAAAATTGTTTAGCATTTTATTATATCTACAGATTATCTGAATTTGTGGATAAATGCATTCCTTGGTCTTCATACCAATCCATATTGACTCATTAATATGAGTTGGCATTGACACATATATCCGTTAATGCTTATAAAAAAGCATTTCACTGAACTGAAGTTTGTTTTCCTGGCTTTATTCCTCAAAGCTAGTGTGCTATGCCATATACAGTTGGCAGGGGGATTTTGAAATGCAGCCTATTCTTTGAAATCACCTTCTTTTACTCAGTTAACCCCGTTATTATCATTTACATTCTCTAACATAATTTGTGATTACTTGCCCACAGATTATTCAATTAATTGGCACGCTTGTTAATTGAGCAAAATAAATGAAAACAGTTTGAGACCAGTGGTCAGTTTAAAGGTAAGATCTCAGCCTCCTCTCCTCCCAGCTCACCAGCCGCCACTGGTATATAGTGTAGGCCATTGACATTGTCACAGTTAACAGAGTGACTGTGGCTCTTGGCGATGTACCTAAATGCTTCTTTTTCATGTGCTTTCAAAGTTTCATGTGCTTTATAATGCCCTGATCTGTGGAACACAAGCTGACCCTGGTCCATTTTTGCTCATGAATTTTAGTGGGCGGCGAATGAATCTTCTCACATGTCCACTGAAAGTACAAAGCCTACCTTCAGAGAGTATTCTTTTATCCATTCATTATATTCTCTCTCTTTTCTACACAGAAATTAATATCGTGGCAACGCTTTTACAAAAGGCTTTACCCAAAGTTCATTTTCCTAATTGCCCCGAATAAAAGACTACTGTAAATGTCCCCTTTGATTTCAAAAGAAAAGAAAAAAATGAGAACAGAGATAAAAGCTAAAACACAATACATTGTGTTCACACACAGAGCGCATGTTAATTGTGAGAGACTCAAGGGTGAATCCCTTTTTCTGGGAAAAGTAGAGGCGGGAGGCAGGCGTGTATTTGAATGAAACAAAAGTTTTGCTTTTATTAATGGCTCAACATAATGTAAGTAGGTCAAGTCACTAGCTACTGCTGCTGCTTTGTTATGGGTAAGGGGGTGTATAACTTGTGTAAAACGTATGTGTAAAAAGTCAGTTCCTCCCAAGGCAGGCGGCCTGCTCTGGAAGAGAGCAAGCCTTGACGAGCACAAGTAGCTTCAGGTGTGTCAGCTCTCTGTGGCTGCTCCTAAGAGAAATTGGCCACAGGTGCTCTGCAGGCAGGTAGGAAGGAAACTGTTGGGAAATTCCCAGTGCTCACTTACATAATGTTAAAATAGTAAGTCAGGACACTCCCCTACATTGTCTTCTACCACACATGCACAAACACAGTCACAGTCACACACAAGTACAGAGCTGTCCTATGACGACATCCCTAATGATACAGTACGCTGGCCATATGCTGTCATGTCCCCCCAATATTCAAAACAGTCATATCTGTCCCCTCCAATCATTTGTAGATATAAAACATTCACATATTTAATATGTGGTTATGCCGTTAAGGGTTTATTTTGGCACACTGGTTGGTGCCAAATGTATGGTCTTGACCGCATATGAATTCAATGTTTTTATTCTTCTTTAATGCATAGTTACAGCCTTAAAATGCCGAAAATGCAGGATTTGTAAGGGAAGCAATGGCTGCTCACTGAATAAAAATATGCTACCCCGATTTAGCCATAATGTAGCACTTACTCCAATACATTGTGACCAGGGACAGCAATTACATTTCATTATTTCTGACTGCAGGGGACTGTATAATTAATTATGAAGCTATTAGTTGAACGGATTATTGTGATGATATGAATTTGCCTACAGGATTGTTGTATTTATTGATTTAGATCAATTTGTATCTCATTATTGTTTAATTAAATATAAACCAAGGAGGAAGCCAATTTCCACATATCCAAGGAAGGACATTAATCCCAATAGTCATGCGTCATCTCTTATGAAATATTCAGATTAACTTTTAAACATAATTGTATTTTGTCTCACGCAACATTAATTTCACAAACCGGGGTGATGTCATCATTGAGGGCATGTCCACTTCTGAACTGAGAGCGCCTTATTGTCCTGCATAAAATGGGTTAGCATAAACTGATTAATAAGGTCACCGCTATATCCGGCATGTCCAGTTCTCATTATCTAATGGTACCATTTATATATACAGCATGGAAACACGAAGGTATGGTGGGGGTGCTTCACTGAGTTAATACTTCAGAATATTTCATGCTCTTAAATGAATGTCCTCCTCTATAGTATATATCTTTGGAGGAATGCAATTTCTCCAAGACTGACTTAATAATCTTATCTCAGCATCTGAGGGCAGTGATTCAGTTTTATATCTACTTAAATCTACCATTTAATGGGCAAGTCTATGTATCATCTGGTAACTGATAATCAGCGGCGGACCTTACCATTAGGCAAGATAAGCAACCGCCTGGGGCCCCCAGCAGCCAAGGGCCCCATGAAGGGCCCCATAGCACATATAAATGAGATATAAACTGATGTTTTCATTCAAACTTATACCCTCCAAAAAAATCATTCACAAAAATGCCCTGAGAGCGCTTATTTTATCAGTGTCAATGTGGGCCCCCCCTCACTCCAGACTACAGTGGACTATTCCATCGCCACTGCGCAGCTGTGAGTGAAGCATGTCAAGAATTCTAATTCGGAATACTGCAAATGTTTCAACAACTAAAGAAAATGTTTTAAGACACAAATCTGAATGCCGTTTTAGAAATGTAAACTATCCTTTAGATCACAGTCTAGAATTTAACAGACATGAAATGAGATCTTTATTGATCATTCTTTTTAAAGTCATCTTTCTGCAAATATTTAATAACATACAAAGGTCAACTTTTCTCTGCTGTATGTCAAGATAATAAGATACAGTAGTTAGATACTTCCTCTCAGTTGTAGAACACGTTTCTTTATTCAACAAAATGATTTCATCAAGGGACATTTCTGCAAGGCATACTTCTACACGAAGAAAATGGTGATGATTGTTCATCAGTTCCTTTATTCTCTTCCCAAATACGAACTGGTTTCCCTTTTACTTAAAAAAAAAATGCTAGCTTGTATGAACTGTTCTGCATGGGGTGAATGTGCCGGAGATTCAGTCCAACCACATGTCACTAGAATTGATCGTGCACAAGTTATATTCTGACACAAAAATATGTGCTGTCATAATAAGCTTTTTTACATTATATTACATTACTGGCATTTGGCAGACACTCTTCTTATACATTTATTTCCAATTTTTTCCAGTTTTTCTCCCAATTTGGTTGCCAATTATACCCTCTATTTATTTCAATTCCCCACCCCCACGAGTCCACCGCCCGTCCTCCGGGGCAAGACACTCATTCCGGGACGATTGTTCCCGCCTCTTCCGAGACGGAAATTCTTTTAAAATATAAGAATCTTATAAGAATCAAAGACAAATGCTTATACAGTAATAGGAATCAAACAGGTGCTTATATTAGGAATCAAAGTGCAGTAGTGCCCTAGATGGGGGAAGTATAGCCCCAAGACACAGACAGTAAATGCAAAAGTGCTGACAACTTTTCAACCCTACAATATATAACAATAGTAAAGTTATACAAACTAGGGCAGGCTCAGAAAACAACAAAAATAAAGCATTGCTATGTTTATTGTTTTCATTTTTCATAAAGGTTCATTTGTTGATAGACCCATTTTCATGAAAATACTGGTGAAGACAAGAACTTGGCCGAATTAAAAATTCTGCTTTTTGTTGAATTAATTGAATTAATTGTTTAAAATTTAACTTGGTTTGACCTAATTTTGATTCTATTTACTCTAAAAAATTGTTCACAAAAACATGTATTTTTATGTATGTGTGTTTGTATATATAGGGCGGGGCAGGATGTGACAGGATGATGTCCCTGAGAGACAGAGCCCCTACACTGGAGCGGCTGGAGTCTGTTATGAGCCAGTTCTCCGGGAGCTTGGACCAGTATGACCTGCAGGACGACACAGATGAGCTGGACCTGTGCTGGCCCACCGACCAGTGCGACGGGAAGCCAGAGGGTCAGCATCTCATTACTACACCTCAATAAGACTTACATAACATTGTCATAAGCATGACATAACACCTGTCATAACCAGTGCAACAGGAAGCCGGAGGTTCAGTGGCTCTTTTTATTACACTGCCACTGGGGGCGGCGATTGGCTGTCTGCCCCAGGGAAGGGGGAGGGAAGCCAACAGGACCATTTACGCTCGCTGCGCACAGGAGTGGCTCTGTTGCACCAAGTTACGGTCGATGGCCTGGCAAGTGCCGTCTCGGAGGAGACGATACTTCACCTTCGTCACTACCGGTCACAGGGCTACGGCAGCAAACTCACTTTACGAGGGGGATTGACTTGAAAAGAGCGGGTGTAATTGGCTACCAAATTGGGAGAAAATGGGAGAAAATCAGAAACAAAAAATTTTAACATTTTAAAGATTCAAAATGATCATGAAAACGAATTACAACTTATCTGCAATTTCACAAAACGTGCATAATGTATGCATATGTATCATTTGGAATCAACTATTTTGAATCTTCACTGCTGTAAAATTTGCTGCATACATTATGTCAGTGCTATAACATTGGTCATAAACTTTAATACGCCGTCATTACAGGGTACATGAACAAAAAAACAAAACCTCTCGATGAAACTTGCTTTCTCCTCCCAAGTTGAAATTTGCATATACTTGTTTTCCTTAAATTTAGGTTTTGTTCACTACCTGTACATATTGGACTCTCTCGAAAAGCTGAGGGCCTTTCGACTATCATTCCACCAGACCCCTTTAATTGTTGTTAAATGGCTTAACTGCTGCTTAAAGGCAAGCAGACCTCGAGCAGTTTATAAAAATCAGTATGTGACCTTACTGTGATTTCATAATTGATCCACCCTGTAGACCACTCAGCTTCTTCTGTGCTTTTGCCTATTCTTAAGAAGCAAATGCTTCCATTAACACATGCTTCCAGAGGTAAATCACTATTCTATCCTTTCACTGTGTCACCTTTTCTCTTTCATTACAGAATTGAGGAGGATCTCATTCCATGCAATTTACAACTTCTTTCCGTTCAAGTCATTGGATTGCAGAGTTTTCCTGGAGCAGGTCCCCGTTTTTGTTCGGGTAACCGAGGTGGAACGGTTCACCTCAACAACACGGGTGAGGCTGAAATGTATCTCCATGATTAGATTAGAAGTAGAATTATACATAATAAATGTACAATGGTCGAAAAAATAGGTCAGCTTTATTTTGAAGACAAAATATTGTGTGATACTTACAAGAGGAAGTGTGTGAGAATGAAGTATGAGAAGAAGTTACAAATTGTTTATTTGCAGAACTAATTCACTGAGAACCACAATTAAAACTGATGACCAGCAGTTTAAGGCTGAGACAAAAGCATTTCACATTCAATTAGTTATTCAGTTCTATTCCATAAACAAAAACATTACAAATGTCCATTCCATGTGGAATATATTCAATGCGAATTCCTCTCTGTGTGTGTCTGTGATCGTATTCTTTGTTGACTTGATCTGATAAGAATTGCTTCGTGGGATATGTACTGCCGAAGCTGAGATCGAGGTGTCTCTGTTTGAAACCATTCCCTCGAAAGGTCCTGAATCCCAATCTGTATACGATTGAACTGAGCCATGGGGACTTCACGTGGAAAATCAAGCGCCGTTTTAAGCACTTCCAGGCCCTTCATCAAGAGCTACTGAAGTTCAAGGCCCTTTTGAAGATCCCTCTGCCAACGCGCACGTAAGCACTGCCCACTTCCTACTTCAGCACAGGCCGGCGGTACCGAAGCTGGCAGGCAGACGCAGTGGACACGGTCTCTAATCACTTCTTGGTCTCACTGCTGAAAATCGACAATGCCTCCAGTGATCAATGTCCCTGCCTATTCACTTTGATCTACCATTGAGCTGTACCAATGTTCACAGAAAGGACACACCTTTACGGTGGAAACATAGTAGCTCTATGGCACTATGGCTCTCTAAATCGGGAGAAACAAAGATTAGCAAAAGTCTTAACTGCCAGGATTGTGTGTATCAGGTCAACTGCACATTGATCAGATCTTTCTGTAGCATTAAAGCTGTCCTTACCTGCATGCATTTAATCCCTGATGCGATAAACAGCATCTGCAGTAGACACGGGGCTATGATTTTTGCATGTGTGGGGAGTCTGCCAACAGTGGCCCTGCGATTCTCTTACAAGTCACACGGTCCAGAGAAGGTCATTCAAAGGTCACAAGCGGTTTCAAGGAGGACACATCCCCTCGTTACCACGGAGACCAGATGCCCTGGTGAAGGAGGAGCAGCTGGCGAGCAGAAAAGTATGCGTTCATTTTCATTTCTGCAATTCATATTTACGCTGAGGTAATGTTTATGGCGACATCTCTTCCTGTGCTTCTCCCCTGTGGATAACCAGACCAATAACCAATATTACAAAAAGAGGGAATTATGGCCATATCTGAGAGAATAATTATTATTTGGGTGGATGAACTCTGACAAACCTAACCTGCCAGGGGAATGAAAATCGATTAGCCTTTGCAGTAGTTCACAATGAACTTAGCTTCAATGACCTGCTGGCCATTAATGGAACATCATTCTTTTAACCCATTTACATGAATATCCCTGGACTGCTGAAATAAATGTATACATTTTTATGATATCCTGCTAAGCATTGAATGCTGATGATCTGCATATTTTGTGCACAAATACAATAGTGGAGCCCTGTCTTGTGCCAATTCAACTCTAAATATATCCTGCAGGTCTCTTTAAAAAAACATGTATTTTTATAAAACAAAGATATGGAATCAATCAACGTTCGTCACAATCCTGCAGTGTTCGCCTTTTGGTCCGTCACATCTGCTGGAGTGTCCCTTGGCCCTGGAGCTCTAAAGCCCTTTATAGCTGACAAGACTATACTCCTGGGAAATAATAGGAAACACCAGACAGGCAGTGCATACATCTAAATAATTACCAATTAATTAACTTCCTGGGAGTTCCGTTTCCGAATTCCGTTTCCTCTCCTTGTGGCGCACGCATATCTCAATTTGCCTAATCAATAGTAAGCAGTAAGATGATCTGCTTGGATGAATAATGATGAGCCCAGCCTTGTTATGGCTGTGCATTACTTCCAATAAAAAATGACCTAGTCCTCACGGTAGCTATAGTTACCATTCCCATGACACATATGATGACATCGTCTCCATCATTCAACAGATGCAGCTCGAGGATTATCTAAAGAACGTGCTGAAGAGAACCATGTACAGGACCCACCCCGCTACGGTAGCGTCAAGGTCATCTCCTTTTCTGGAATGAGATTAGTGCCGTTGTGTGAATGGAGGCTGGATTTAGCATCTCTGTTCTTGAAGGATAGCTCTCTTGAGGAACATAAGGCCACATTACGACTTTAATAGAATAACTAAATTGATGTAATAAATCATCTCTGTCCAAATTGGTAGTTGTAAATAGTTATGACAGGGATACATTACTGCAGGGAACTGAATATACCATTATAAGCATATTTAAGAGGTAGTGTACCATTACATCAAGGCTGCCAGCTCTTGAGTTCGAGTCTCACGCTATTTACTCATTTCACAGGCTCTTAAGCCACACATGTATTTTCATTCGTCTCAGACTAATGTGGTGAACAGAACTGCCTGTTTTGACTGTTCTTCGCTGTGCGCACAGATGCAGCCTGCCACTGAAAAGGATGTTTCACACAGGTTGCAAATCTGGCAACCTAGTGATTGCAGTTCACTTGCAGGAATAATTCAATACTACCTGTGTCTGGGGGTAATATCTCAAAAAACCCTTTGATTTGAAATATTGCATTTATAGAACACCGATGATTATTCTCAATGGAGATATTTGAGAAAAAAATAAGAAAAAAAGCACTTTTGAGAACAGAGAGATGCTTATTGCGGTCTGTCTGTTTATGTCTGAATGCGATCGTTGGAAAATATTGCCTTTGGGATGAGAGAGAAATGTTTAGATTTTGATGGTTGCTATGACAAATGTTCATTGTGGTGGAATAATGAGCTCTGCCAAGCCCTGCTTTGAAATTTGTAATAAGATCCTGTTAATGTTTTCATTTTTTTGTCCTTTGCATTTCAGCTTGAGTTCTTGGAGGTGAGCCAAATATCGTTTATTCAGGACCTTGGACCAAAGGGAATGTAAGAATATCTTCGATATAATTATTTAAATGGGGGAAAGTTTGGTTTCAGTCAGTCAGTCAAACAAAGTCAGCATAATGGAGTGTCTCTCACTCCATCTGTTCAGTAGAATAGCATCATTCATAACCGAGTTCCTTAAAAAGCACCCACAAAAAAAGGCAAATTATTTATGCTTCATTGGCGCGTTATGTGCCAGTCAGAGCCTTGGCCTTCGCCAATGGTTTGATTTTGTTTTGCATGATTTATTGTAATTTAAAGAAAACAACTGTATAATTTTATTTGGTGTAACTTGCATGGAGTAGCGCTGTGCATTTTTTATTTTTTTGAAGTGAAGGCCTTATCCTGAAGAAGTCCGGGGGGAACACATTCCCAGTGTGCTACTGGTGTGGCTCCAACAGTGTCTGTTACCGCTGGTCAAAGAGGTAGGAGCCATTGCCGATCTGTTCAACAGAGGCCCTTATCTAGGGCAGTTGACTTACAATCTCACACATTCACTGTACGTAGATAGAGCTGAATATTTACTGATGTAAAATAAAATAAAATATGAATAATAATCATACATTTTAATTGGTATGATAGCTTTATAAAACCCAAGAACACTTAACATGAGTCATCTGAGAAAATACATCATACATAAACACACACACACACACAAAAAGTAGGAAAAAGTAAATATTATTAAAAAGATTGGTATCTGGCTCGTTGTGGCCCACCCAGGATCCAAATCTCAAGACCTCTGGTCACAAACACAGCTCCATAAACACCACATGACCACATGACCACATCTGCATGACTGCCGTATCTTATCAGGTTTAACACAAGTCACATCACAGGACCTGCTAGTTGTTCTTGGATGATTATATCCCACAGTCGATTTCACTTATTTGCACAGGCCTACATTAAACTATGTGTGAAGGTTGTTTCTGCAGGGACACCTGTAACCTATGTAACCTATAGTAGAGCCGACTAACAGGGCAGTGTTGAAAGATTAACCCCTATGGAAAGGCGAGGTCTCCATCGCTCTGTCCAACTGGTCTAATGTTTAATTCACCGAGCTGAAAACTGACTTGTAAACTTCAGCTCCAGTTTTTCCATTCTTTAAATCTTTAAACTGGTGCCCCGGTTGAGTTGTGTTCAAGTTCAAGCTCAAGTTCAACTGTATTGGCATATGTATTAAATACAATGAAATGCTTGTGCTCTGGCTCTCTCTGCCTTGAACACACAAAGGACACACCATCCCAAAAGCAATATAGACTACAGGCCTACCTATACTATGTACACACTGTAGCCTACACCATGTAAACATACGTATACATACACAACATACAGTACAGAATACACAATATACAGTACGCAATAACATTACATTAGATATTATACAACAATGTGAAGTGCGTATGGGTGTGTCATCTGTGTTTACCTATTCAAGTTGTTTTATGTGTACGGTGTCGTCCGCGGAAGGGGTGCATCTCTTCGCTCATGTTTTTTCGGTGCGCATTTCAGATGGCTGGTGGTGAAAGACTCGTTTGTCCTGTACGTGCGGCCGGAGGATGGACAGGTCGGGACAGTGATCCTGTACGATAAGGGATTTCACATCAAGACAGGAACGGAGGAGACGGGCGTCAGACACGGAGTGACCGTTGAGAACCTCTGCAGGCAGGGTTAACTTTATCAAACTGCTGACCTACAGTCGGGTCTTGATTTGCTTAGGAATATGTAATTGTTTCAGAAGGAACGTATACTTAAATCAGTTCAGGAGCGAAACCTGCCAGTCACGATAAACCAATAAATAATGAATGGTGTGTTTTTGTTGTTGTTGTCAATTTTTAGGGCACTTAGCATCAAATGCTCCACATACAGACAAGCACGCTGGTGGGGCCACTCCATTCTCGAGTTTGCGCAGAAATACGGCAAAGACTTTTTAAGGGAGAACAGCCACGGGTCTTTCGCTCCCGTCAGAGAAAGCACACCAACAAAATGGTGAGACTCTTACTGGTGCTGTCAGTAAGCGAAGACCCATGCATGCACACATCTGTTCAGATAACTAAAATTATGTACCATTTTTCAGCCTTACAATGAAATCAAATAGCCATTCATTATGTAAGATGCTTTTGCGTTTTAACTTGAATGAGAATGATTACCATGTGTAGCTCCTATGTACCACTGGCATTGTTTTATCTCCTTGCAGGTTCATCAACGCAGCCGGTTACTTTGACGCTATAGCAGACGCACTGGAAGGCGCGAAAGAGGAGATATTTATCACAGGCTGGTGGTACGATGCTACATGTTACACCTGCCAATTTAAAACGGGAAGCCGTCATTCCTCCCACGCCGTTTAGCGTTTGTTGAAAGTACTGAATTTGCATTCCTTGAGCCAGCTGAAGAAAAGATAGTGTTTCCACAATGCATCGTAGCCCACTTTTACAAAGAGCCTCCAGTTTCAGGTCAAGGTTTAATCATATACCTTTTCTCTCGGAACAAGAGAATGCAATACGGCATTTTATATTCATCTGTGGTCAATGGTTTTGATTTTGGAGTACTGGTATTTAAATGCACCGGAGGGAAATTGTATCAAATTTACATGTGATTGTAGTTTTTAAGCAACCCTGAGAGGCATGCAAAAGTTCATGGAATACATTTTCCAAGCAGTTCCAGTTACAATTCAAAATGAGAATGCAGTATACATAGTATTTAAATGCTTTATACCACAACTCAACTGTGATAATCTACTCCGTAAAAGGGGAGCATTTTTGTTTCTCATTATCCTATGTTTACCATGATTTTGAAACTGAACTTAAAACATCAGTCATTTATTTACATAGTGTAAATTGTAAATGCTTCTGGTGTTTTACTTCTATCAGGCTAAGTCCAGAAATCTTCCTGAAAAGACCAGTGGTGGATGGAAACACATGGAGATTAGACTGTGTCCTGAAACGGAAAGCTGTAAGTAATCCCCTGGGAAAAAAATAATACATTATTGCAGTGTACCTCATAGGCCATCAACAAAATTGAGATTTCCTTTAATAGACATTGGGCAGAACAAACAGGAGGCAACTAAGGAGGCAATACTACACTTAGTTCAAGGGTTGGGCTTTAGGTTATGAGCAGCATTAACAGCATTTCTAACTGTGTATTATGGCTACAAATTACATTTGTAATTTGGCGATTCCCAATTTGTATATCGATGCACTTTATTAAGTTGTATTCTTAAGACAGATGTGGTCAAAGAGATAAGCAAAGCATAACATTTAAACAAGCAAGTCATGTTCTGGAAACAGTCAACACACGTAGCCAGTGGAGGGTGAGCAGTCTCATCGCTCCAAAGGGTCTCCAAAAATGGTGACCAGATCGGGTGCAAACACTCAATTTGAGAAGTAAATAAAGATTAGTGTGCAAGACTCAACCCAATACCTTAGTGTGCAAGGAGGGTTTGTGAATGACAGCTGGAGAATGGTCTTGTGTCCCTATATGAAACAAACATATGAGTGAACCAGTGTTGATGTATACAGCTAGTTAGCTAGCTTCATTGATTTAAGGGAAACCAAAACCTGCATACAAACCGGCGCTCTAGGGATGGCATTTGTAGATATTTTAGTTAGTGTAAATGGAGCTATATACTTTTTCCCTAAGGCATTTATTTCCCCTTGTTTCTTTGTCTTTCCCCACAGGAACAAGGAGTGAAAATATGCGTTCTGCTGTACAAGGAGGTTGAAGTCGTACTCGGCCTCAACAGTGAATACACCAAGAAGACCCTCATGGGCCTCCACTCAAACATCAAGGTAAGGCCTGGGTTCCAGTCACAACCGGCCTGAAGACCAGATTGGCCAAAATGTGTCGCTGCGTATCACACTGAGTGCACGTAGCGATTAGCCATTTGTTTGTTCGTTCGTTGTTCATTGGCCGTCTATATAGAGTGCTAATCGCACAGAATGTTGTTTCACTTTTCCAAACTATACTGGTTACTCACCTGAAGCAGGTGTGTCGCGAGTGAGCGGCTCCATTGGCAGTTACACAAGGGACAAGTCCCACTGAATCAGTACTCAACTCCTGCATGGCTGTGTTACTCAAAGGACTTTATATCTGGGGTGCACACCTCTGGTCCTGGAGGGCCAGTGCATATGCGCTGGGTTTTGTTCCAACCGACTACTCTGGCTCAAGCTCCTTAACCGCTGTATACACAAATGCTAGCTCACTCTTATATCGGACCAGAGTAAAATGTTTTCACCAAGGATGCACGTACAGCTGTAGCTCATGCCCCTAAGTCTGATAAATCGTAACTAAATGATTGGGCTAATTTAGAGCAGCCGTTCATTGGCACGAGTGGTGCAACACATAACACCTCCTAAAGGGGGCGACAGAGGGAGGCGACTCCTTTGTTTGGAACCCTGCAGGCCCCGGTCTGTGCTGGTGTGGTTGTTGATCACAGGCGGCCGTGGGAAGATCCGAAGGCAGTCCCTCTGAAGGCTGGAGTCTGACCCCCATCCCCTGGGATGGCACATGAGAAGCCTCCCTCCGCCCACTCCACACCCGGCTTCAATCACAGAGACCCCCGGGGGTCCACGGCTGATTGACAACACGTCTGTCAAGAAGCAGCCCAATGCTTCGGACAAGCTTCGGACTTTGAAATTTGCCACAGCTTTATATATGTGTGCGTGTATATGCACAACAGAATCTCAGAAATACAAATGTATTGGGAATGGAAGTCTTTCAGAACTCATTCAGTGGCATGGAAATATACACATTTAAAAAATGGGAATTCTTTATTTATTGGAGTCTTATACATAAACGGTGGCTTTATTTTTTTATATAGAGTACTCTCATTGTGTAGCTATAATCCTCAGTTTACATTAAAAAAACAATCAAACCAGTGGTAATCAAGGTAACCTTGGAACATTTTCTGTTAGCATCTCCAAACAAAACATTTTTTGGGCAATCTTTTACTTTTTGACTCATTTATATTAAGCTCTGTTGACTTCCCCACATTGCTTTCTTTAGTAATCATTCCAAAAGTAGCCTATCGTGTTCATAGTATTTCAAGTTTTTTTAATCAATGGGAAGTGTGACTCAATCAAACCAAAAGTCCAGGAAACCTAATTAAAGACTTGACATGTCAAGATGGACTGAAATTGTTCCATATTAACAGAAATAACTTAAAATGCAGGTACTACCTTTCTAATCTACCTCAATTTTTCAAACCTCGGTCAAAAGATCCTTGTTCCACACCCCTGAACTTAAATAGCTCCGTAGTCATCAGTTTCACCTGGGCACATTCCGATCAATTAATCAATGTATCACTTTGCCTGCAAGACATTCCATTCACGGAATCCTTTTCCAGATTAACAGAATATTCTACGAACCTTAAAGTACACACTCATGCAAGCATGCACACATTTCACAACTACACATATACTCTCCCACCAGTTTCAGAAATGGGGACACAGCTGCTCCTGTGTTTGCGTAGAGGCTTTTGGAAGTCTGATATTGTTGCCAGTGGCCTTAACCCCTGGCTGCTTCCTGCTCAACTTCTCAGTCTCTTTGATTGTCTCAGGCACCATATGAAGAATATGTTTCCTTCAAAATGTTTCTTCTATGTCCCAAACAAATGAATAAACAAACAAACAATACATAATGATGATTGCAGGCCATTCAGCCCATCTAGGCTTGTCAAACGGTCTATCTAAAGTAGGGGTGGTCGACCCTGGCCCTGGAGAGGTTTTGATCGCACCCTACATTGAGCAACAAGTTTAGACCCAAGAAAGTTGGGAGCAGTGAGGTAACAGTGTAATCAACTACCTTAATTGATCAATTAATTGCTGAGAAACAACAAAAACCAACAGATGCTGGCCACGCCTGGTTTAGAGAGAATTCAGCATTACGTAAAGCAGGGGTGCACAATGAGGGCCGATCCGTTTTGGGATCATGCTAATCTGTACCAATCATGCTAATCTGTGCAGACTGCACATGCACCCTAGGTGAAAACGTTTTACCGTGGTTCGATATGGGAGGGAACCAGCATTGGTGTATACAGCTGTTAAGTCAAGTTTATTTGTATAGCACATTTTATACACGAAGGCAATTCAAAGTGCTTTACAGAGAAGATAAATAAATATAAAAAGACAAAGGAGTAATAAAAACATCAAAAATATAATGCAGGGTTATAATAAACTTAACAGAGATAAAAAGACTTAAAAGACTTGTACTTATAAAACACATAAAAGCCATAAAAGCCATAAAATAAAATAAATCAAAGTGCATGAATTTAATTAAGCCAGTGTGTAATTGGTTGGAACAAAAACCTGTATACACACCGGCCCTCTATGCCTGGAGTTGTGCACCCCTGACATAAAGCATATATTTGAGCAGCCCAAGGGTCTCTGCCTCTACTACATGACCTGGCAAGCTGTTCCCTGCATTGACAAATCTTTGTGCCCTTTACCATTAACTTTTTTACTTGTTAAAAATTTACTTTACAACATTTGATATTTCATATTGCAACATATATGAGATTATGTTTTAAGGGGTGGGTCAAAGAAAATATATTATCTTATTAAATGGGTCCTGGCCTTAGAAAGATTAAGAACCACTGTCACAGTAGGTGAATAATACAATACAACACAATGCAATCATTTATCCAATCCAAAGCGACTTACAGAAAGTGCATTCAGCTCGAGTAAATGAACAACCACTTGATGCTATAATGCCTAAGCACATCATTGGTCAAGTAAGCCACACAAACAACACATAACCTCTGGACCAAATATTAAAACCCCATGCCCCTGCACAGTGATAGGGGGCACTGTTCTATAGAAGGTGTTGTCCTTCAGATGACCACGTTAAACCGAGGCCCTGACTCACTGTGTTCATTAACACTTTTCCAAAAAGTGGGGTTAAACCCAGTGTCCTGGTCAAATTCCCACAAAACTGTCTCTCTATATCTGGACATCTACTCACCCCCACACATCTGATTGGCTACACAATCTGTCACATTTCCAGGTCGTCACTGAAAATGAGAAATGTGTTCTCAGTTGACCTACCTGGCTAAATCACGGTACAAATAACAGGTCGCGTGTGTTGAACCTTGGACGCCTCTCTGGTTGTTCATTCGTCACAGGTCATCCGTTACCCTGACCACGTCCCGTCCGCTGCACTGCTGTGGGCCCACCACGAGAAGACGGTGGTGATCGACCAATCGGTGGCCTTCCTCGGGGGCATTGACCTGGCCTATGGGAGATGGGACGACTCCCGGCACAGGCTGACCGACGTGGGGAGTGTCCGGAGGAGTCCCCAGCCGAGCCCTATCCTTTCTCCCAATTTGACCCGGGCAAGTACTACTCATTTATGATTGTGCCATAGTTATAGGTTGGCATAGTTGACCTGCATTATGTACACCATACTCTGGTCGTTGAGGGTTCTTAGCCGGGTCTACACCACTGTCACTCATATAACTCACAAGGATGCACTTACATTTTCATTTTTACATTTTAGGCATTTAGAAGACGTTCTTATCCAGAGCGATACATTTACATTTCTACAGCTACATTTCACAATCCATTTATGCAGCTGGATATTCTTACTGAAGCATTTCAGGATAAGTACCTTGCTCAAGGACACAACGGCAGTGCCCCCACCTGAGAATCGAACCAGCAACCTCTGAGTTACAAGTCCAGTTCCCTAACCATTACACTACACTGCCGCCACTTATGCTCTCTTGCGTTGTCAGAAGATCTGGACAAGCATGTCTGCTAAATTAATGTAAAGTAATGCTAATGCTAGTGCTAATGTAATGACCATCCCTTACATGGACAGCTCATGGGCTTAGCCCTCACTGTGGTGCAGGGGCTGCAAGGTATTAAGACAACAAAACATTATTTACAACACAAGAGCAAAACAAGCTGGTTCTCTAGGACCCAGGCTTAAATGTTAAGGTGAAGGAGTGAGAATATTCAAAAATGGTATGAGCATATTACATTGCATATTCATGGCAAGCTGTACATCTGTATATTATCCACTTCTGTTCCAGTGTGTGTGTGTGTGTGTGTGTGTGTGTGTGTGTGTGTGTGTGTGTGTGTGCGTTTGAATTGAATCTGAACATCTAAACCCGCATTATACTAATGCACCATGATAACGCTGTCCGAATGTGTGACACCAATAATGCCTTTCATTTCAAACTGGAGGTTTATTTCGAAATAATATGTTCTTCTAATATTCTGCAGCTTGGCACAGTGCTTGTAAGTGCCCGAGGACACGTTTGGACTGAATCTCAAATGAGGCATGTGTTCTCTTATTCTATGGAACAATTAGGAGGCTGGTGTAGGCTGGTCATTTTTTGTTATAGCTTTAGTCATAATTAGAGTGTCTGGAGCTCCTATCAAAGCTCGCAGATGACTGGTTCTCCCTCCCTCAAGCCGAGAAGCGCTGGCCTGCCCCACTGGTGCCTCCTTGCCCCCCTGAGAACCGAATTAAACACACAGGTCCTGCATGGATGAGTGAATCAACAAATGACTGCCCCCTCTAAACGGGAGCTTATGTACCCATTACAGGCCACCTTAGTGTAGCTGCCATTGTCCTATCAAATATGCCCGTGGCTATTAAATAGACTCTTTCAATGTGGCCACTTATTGCCTCCACCGAGGTCATTTTGGATCTGTCAATATGGGGCTCTTCGATTATAAGAGCTTTAATGAAATGCATTTTTTGCAGTGTAAAAAGATCATTTTTGAAATATCCTTTCAGAGGGACAAAGTGATCTTCTCACTTATTAAAACGCTGGCGGCCAGTAGACTATTTACTGTGGCATTTGCCATTTGTCAAGTAAACGATGATAATCTGTGATGAACTATGATCTCCACCATCGGAACAGATTATTTTTATACAGAGTGAGCTCAGATGGGTCATACTACATCAGCTACTTCTCCCGTAGTAGCTATTTAAACATTTATCTTCTGTAAAAGCTGACTAATAGCTGCTATAGGCATGGTTTTCAGGGGGCTTTGCATTTTCCACCTCAGTTATTTCTGTCCATTCGTGAAAAGTTATGCACATTTGTCCACACCATAATATACGTATATAATAATATATGCCATTGAGCAGACGCTCTTATCCAAAGCAACTTACAGTAATGAATGCATACATTGTTCCGTTTTTCAGTAACCATAACAAATGGGTTAAGGTCACAGCAGGAAAAAAAGGCCAATAGGATGTATTCAGCAAGCTAGCTTTTTACATATACCAATATTACAATACATACAAGCCAATAAATGTGTTTGAAATACTGCCCTGGATGGATGGTGGCTTTGTGGATGACAAGCGTGTTTGTTCCACAGCAATCGGCAGTTATTCTGGAGGAAGAGGAAGACGGGGCAGAGGATGAAGAGATGAGCCGAAGGTCGAGGGATATCCTGCGGGACCTGGAGAGGGGAGAGGGGTGGGGTGGGGCAGGGCAGAGGGGCAGCCTGGGGCAGCCGGGGGAGAGTTGGGGGAGCCACGCCCCGCCCAGCTGCAGGCTTCTGAGCACACAGACTGAGGAGGACTGCAGCTACTGTTCTGAGGGAGAGTCCAGTAAGAGACACACACACACACACACACACACACACACACACACATACACACACACACACACACACACACACACACACACACACACACATACACACACACATATACACACACACACACACACACACACACACACATATACACACACACACACACATATACACACACACACACACACACACATATATACACACACACACACACACACACACACACACACACATATATATATACACACATGCACATGCACACACACACACACACACATATATATACACACATGCACATGCACACACACACACATATATATATATACACACAAACACACATATATACACACACACACACACACACATATATATACACACACACATGCACATGCACACACACACACATATACACATATACACACACACACACACACACATATATTTACACACACCCACACACACACACACACATATATATACACACATGCACATGTGCGCACACACAAGCGTGTTTAATCAGGTGTTCTAATGCTGGGCTAGAACAAAAGCCTGAACCCAAACCAGCCCTTCTCCAACAAGTATGGAGACCCCTGTCTTACAGATACACCACACATTACAGTAAAGCACACTCATATATCACCCCAACGGGTTTGTGCAAAAATAGAAAAAAGTATCCTTTCCGTAATACAAAGTGTTTTTATATGTCGGCTGCACTTGATAAATGTACATTTTAATCCAACTGACTGCTTGAAAAATAGGCATAATTTACAGACAATTACCTTGGGCATATACCACATAATGGTCACATTAAATGGAGTTGCAGTGCCTTGTTTGTGTAACACACTGGTGAATGTTCACAATTAATTAGCTTTATTTGGTTAATCAGTGCTTGCCTAATCACATGTGTGTTACAGCTAAATAGCAATGACAGAGCTATTACTAGTCTAAAAAAACAATCCAGAGTAGTAGTGAGGACAAATATCGGTCTTCTCCCTCTTGTCTTTCTTGGGGTGGGGCACTGCCATTGTACCCTTGCGCAATGCACTTAACCTGAATTGCTACAGTAAATATCCAGTTGTTTAAATCGATTGTATTTAAACAAATGTAAACTGTGTAGGCTGTTCTGGATAAGAGCGTCTGCTAAATGCCTAAATGTAAATGTGTCTGTCCACAGAGCAGGGTAGCAGCAGAAACAGCCTCTCTTCCAGGACCATCCCTCTCAGGGACTGGCAGAACAGGAGCCTGGGCCTGCCCTCCAACGAGTCCGGATCCTTCCGTACGCGCTACTCCCTCCCTCTGCCCCACGGTAGGTACCTCTGGAACAACAGCTGAAGCGCAACTGCATTTGAATACAAATGGAACTGCAATTACAATCGCGACTCAAATACGAATGCACCTGCAATTACAATGACAACCGCAATTCAACTATGCCTGTAATTAAATGATCCGATGCATATGTTCAGGGTTTTTTTAAAAGAGTTAGCTGGCTAACTTTTGTAAATATTTAGAAGAAAAAAATCTGGATTTCATCCAATTGAATCTCACCCAAAGAATTTAGAAAAAGTAGCCAGCTAACTCTGTGATCCTGCTTCCTGCTTCCTCCAGATCAGTTAATGTGATCCTAATGATAAAACACACTGGTTTATACTGGTTTATTGATCTTTTTTCATCTCTCTTGCATCGCCAGAGACTAGCTCCTTGAGAAGCCATATAAGCAACAATGAGCTCTTTGGAGAAGCCCGGTTCTGGCATGGAAAGGACTACTGCAACTTCATCCTGAAAGATTGGGTCAAACTGAATAAGCCCTTTGACGGTACAGTGCAGTCTGTGACCTTCTTATGAGCACTTGTGCAGCTGACTTGTAAAATTTAATGTTTCTGCTCATTCTGTGCGTTTTTGTGTTAATTTCATAAACCCTATTCTTTAAACCTAACCTGGCCCCAGAAAATCAATAGTGTGATGCCTTTTTTGTCGTTGATAGCTGTTGTCGTCACGACATGAACTGGAGGACGGCTCTCAATCTCTTTGATAAATACACCGGATTTAAAAAAGAAAGAAAGAGAAAAAAAACTGTGTTGTGCCAGGTTTGACCAAATAATCTAATTAGTGATTAATTTATTTATGGTTGGGGTAGGATCATTCAACTTTCTCCGTTGCAAAAACAGAAGAGCTGCTGCTTTGCTCAGCAGTTTCCATAAAGCCCAAGGACAGTAATTACTAGGTACAACTCTAAATGCAAAGTGGAGGTCTGAGAGATCGATTACTTTAAAACCTCTCACCATCTCAAGTGAGCAGGGCATCAGTAGCCTGAGTAACAGACAGAAAAGTAATTATTTGTTCGCTTCTGTGCATTGAAGTGCCATAAATGTATACTATCAATGTAATGTGCATTTCGCATCACCACTATCATTACCATTATCAAGCAGGCAGTTTACTTGTGTAAATACATATTAACTATTGAATGTATTAAATGTTTTAAAATGTTGCACTTTGCTATTTGTGTATTTACACAGGTAAATGGCCCTAAACCCTAACCCCAACCACAACCCCTTACATAACCAAACCATACCTGTAATCTATCCCTGAAACCAGCCCCTTATTTTGATCTAATTATATACGTTATGCAACCCTGACCTGGTGTATCATAGTTACACAGTCCTTAATTATTCATTAACTGTAGCCTAATTGCATTGGGTAAATTGCTAGCTTACTGTACAATGCACTGTAACCCAGTGTACTTATAATAATATATGCCAGTTAGCAGATGCTTTTATCCAAAGCGACTTACAGTAGTGCATGCATACATTTTTCAGTGTATGGGGTCCCAATGGGAATTGAACCCACGACCTCTGTTGAAACCCTGTGCTCTACCTACTGAGCCACACAGAACCACAATACTTACCCGTCCTTTCGGGCTTGTATATGAGTGGTATGCAGTGATCTCACATGTGGGCCTCCTTTTTTAATAATGTCTTTTGTTTGTTTGTTTAAGATTTTATCGATCGGTACAAAACACCGAGAATGCCGTGGCACGACATTGGAGTGGCAGTGCAGGGCCGAGCTGCCAGAGACATCGCCAGACATTTCATTCAGAGGTGGAATTTTACAAAAGTGAGTCAAAACCCAGCTGCTGATTAAAAGGAGTATTCTGTTTGTCGTTCAAAGATGTTTAATGTGCATAAAATTGGTTGTAATCAGCAAATTTGAACCAATTGCTCTAATTCCTGTTGTCTCATCATTCATAGAATTAAATGTTATTGTATTTAAAGGAATACCATTAATATACATGTACATGCCATCAATGTGAACTGAACTATGAAAACACGTTTAGCCTTACGGCAATAAATTGTAAGGCAATACATTAGTTGTATGAATTCTGGTTGAAATATTGCAGCTATAGACACATGTCTCATTGGAAGGTTTCTTGCTAAAGTAGTTCCTGTTTATTCTGAGGCAGTTTAGAATGCACTGTATTATCTTGAGTTTAGCACCCCCTGCTGTCCAGTATTGTGTCCTGTTCTAAATGCTCATTCCATTCAATGGTGGTTTGGCTTCTCTTGACATCCTTTTATAGAAATGTTTTTAGAGGGGCTATTTTTACTTTCATTGTTGTGCAATTTAATTGGCGTGAGCCCATGATTTTGATTGGAACTTGGCAGTCGTGTTTTAGGCTAAGCTGTGGATGAGATGAAATTTTTTAAGGAATAAAAAAATAAGGCATGGAGAACAGGACACACACACACACACACACACACACACACACACACACACACACACACACACACATATATACGTACACACATATACGCATATGTACACACACGTGTATACATACATACACATGCGTGCCCGCACACACACA
This sequence comes from Aldrovandia affinis, assembly GCA_029706075.1. Lineage (NCBI taxonomy): Eukaryota > Metazoa > Chordata > Actinopteri > Notacanthiformes > Halosauridae > Aldrovandia > Aldrovandia affinis. Next base: position 3,382,352 of record JAINUG010000039.1, on the reverse strand, counting down.
CACACACACGTGCACACACACAGATGGATAGCTCAAAGATAAAGAGCAATCTCACTTATTTCTGAGATGGCAGTTGATCACCATTGATTACAGTAGGTACATAATGTATTCAACATCCATTCTCTTTAAAATAAGTAGATGAGACCTTTTTTGAAAGTTATACGAAACAGTACACAGAAGGTTAAAAAACAACCTTAATAATGCTCCTAGCTGTTCATGGGGACTGTAAATGTACACATTGAAAAACATGATATATATATACAATATTTCATTTAACAGCTAGGGAAAGGAAAATGATCTGACATTAGCAACTGAAACCTATTTGGGATCCCCACCATCTCACGCAAATTATTTACCAAGGTTGTTTTAACAATAAATCCATCCAAAGACAGTATATATACAAAGCATGTGCAGTGAGCTCAGACTATCTGGAGAACTCAATGAAAGCAGGAACAAATCAATTATGGCTGTGGAAGGTGAATCCTCTGAAATGGAATTAATGTGATTTGCTCACGAAATAAAATGATTATTCAGATTTTTGGAAATATAGAGCTGACTGATGACTTTGTCACGGATGGATGACTTGCCCAATGGTGGGAACATCCTTTCTTCCAATATTAATGCCGGTGTTTAAGAGGAATCCGCACACGTCATTTCAGTGATTAATAGCTTGTGTAACTACTGTAATGAAATGGGAGAATTAACCTCTGGCAAGGTCTGTGCAGCCAACCAGAGACAAAGCTGATTGGATAGGAATAATTATACCTGCCGTGAGAGCTTAGACTATATAATGTATCAGATATGTAGGTCCTTTGCAATAGACACAAGCAAATTGCATAAGAAAACATACTGGTATGTTGATGTAGTACTGACATCATGTAATCATATCAAATATGTTATTCAGTAGGCCAGATATTACGAGTCTCGTCACACACCAGCAACCCTCACTGCTCAATCGAGTGCCCATTGTCTGTCGGTATAAAGCTGTGCACAAAGTGTCTTCCTCTGACTCATGTCTGTGTAAAACTTGTAGACTGCGGTGTGAAAATAACCCAAAACTCTGCCATCTTGTTTTGGCTATAAACTTCTCTTGAGATTTATTTGGTTAAGATGTTACCAGAGCTTAGCAGCTTCTTTTCAACTGAGAATTCACCCGGTCTCCATTGTCACTAGTGTCTCTAACACTTGGGCTCCTGAAATGTGCCAGTTAACGTTTGCATAAACATGAAACAGAATCCTTGTTTGTACCAGATCTGTTTTAGCACTGATATGCACAGCGTCCTGTGCTTGGAGGAACACTATTCAGCAGCAAACTGTAACAGAATAACTGTTTGCAGGGAAGATCCCTGTAATTAAATAGCCTTGGTTGCTATCCCATGACACGGAAATAGGCTCAGCTTCTGCCATGGAAAGTGGTTGGCTCAGTGCCATAAAAAGCTGCCCCATACTCTTATGTCAGACATGGGTGAACACAAATAAGCACTCTTGTAAATCACATTAGGCTTTAAGGTGTTTGTGGTGGCAGAAATTCCAAGTGATCGTTTAGTAGAGCAACTGATTGCTGAATGCTCAACACAGGGTTTCTCAACTCCACAACTGTGATTAAATATTGACACATCATCTGCGCTGGAGCAGTTCTTGACAGAAAGCATCACATGTAATATCAAGAGATATGAATATGTTTGAGTAAGGCTAAACCCTGTGTGTGCTGATCTGTATCGCTGAGATAAATGTGAGTGACTCCCTCATAAACATCTAATGCAGGGGTGGACAACCCAACAGGCTTGGAGGGCCAGTGTGTATGCTTTTTTTTACTCCAGCTGATTACTATGGCTTAATTTTCTAAACAGCTGTATACACCAATGCTGGTTCTCTCCTATATCGGACTACGGTAAAGGATACACGTGCAGTGAAGCCTTCATTTACCTTGGCTCACCTCCAATGCGCTTTGTCAAACAGGCCTTCATCAGGGTGTCAAACATGGCATGTCAAACAAGGCATGTTTGCCAAAACAGGTCGGTGGGAGCCCAGGTAAATAAAGGCTTTATGTTGTTTCTTATCTTTCTACATATCCTCCCAGTTTGGCGGCCCATTGTACCCTCTTCTAATTCAACTTTGCCCCCGCTCGCTGCAAAGAACGTGTCAAAGTACTGCCTCCTTCGAGACGGAACTTGGCAAGCAGTTGACTGTAACAAAGCTGATTTGCACGCGGCAAGCTCATGCCATCTTCCCTCCCCCTTTTGTATAATTATAAAAGGAGTGCCTGGGACCTATGACTACGGCTGCTGAGAAACCCTAATATGCCTGTAACACTTTAAAGACACAATACTAAATTCTTCCTACTGCTTGTTGTTTTAGCAAAAGCTCTGACTTCTAATCACAATCGAGACCCTTTCTTTCTGCAGTTGGTGAAGAAGCGGTCGGGGGCGATGTGCTACCCCTGCTTACTGCCGAAATCCCTCACCGCCCCGACACAGCTCCCATCGGACATGGGCAAGCACACGCTGGCCAACGTGCAGGTCGGAGATGTAATATAATAATATAATCCATTTAGCAGACGCTTTTATCCAAAGCGACTTACAGTAGTGGATGCATACATTTTCAGTATATGTGGCCCCAGTGGGGATTGAACCCACAACCTAAGCGTTGCCAATGCTGTGCTCTACCAAAGATGTGTGGGCTGAACTGTATCAACCAGTTGTCCGAGTGAGAGGTTACCTGTGGGCTAACTGTGCTAACTCTCTGCCGGACTCTACTCCAGGTTGTGAGATCGGTTTGCCAGTGGTCCATCGGCTCAAAAGTCCACGAGGAGTCCATTCATCTGGCGTACCTCTCTGCCATCCGGAACAGCAAGCATTTCATCTACATCGAGGTGGACACACTGCACATTAGACTGCACATCACTAACATTGTTCTGGGCACCGCACTACAACAAAGATATAGAAGCTCTTGAAAAAGTTCAAAGAAGGGCAATTAAAGTGATACCTGGTATGAGAGGCAAAGGTTATGATGATAGACTTAAGGCACTCAATCTATTTAAGTTTAGCAAACGGAGACTTAGGGGGGATTTGATTGAGGTTTTTAAATTCCTAAAAGGGATTAACAAAGTGAAATGCCAAAGATTTTATAAGATAAGTTGGGCAAGAGGCCACAGATGGAAATTAGTTAAAGGCAAATTCCGCACAGATATTAGGACGTTTTTCTTTACACAGAGAGTTGTCACTGCCTGGAACAGCTTGTCAGGTCGGGTAGTAGAGGCAGAAACACTTGGGCTATTCAAGTCTAGGCTAGATGCAGTACTAGATACTCTTTAGATTAGGACATGACGAGCCTGAACGAATTTCATTGTGCTAATGTCTACTACGGATCTAGTGCTTGTGTTGCTTGCACTTGGTGTTGTTTGCCATAATGGTTTGTTAAGTCTGCTTTTTTACAAAAGCATCTGTCGAATGAATAAATGCACCACCTTTGGTCACTGCTGCACTGACTGTGATTGCCTGTATCAGCTACTCAAAGTCCACGGTGCCCACTTTCTCGTACAGAATCAGTTCTTCATCAGCTGTGCCGACAAAACCATCCACAACAGCATCGGCGACGCCCTGACGGAAAGAATCTTAAGAGCGTACAGGTACCTAACCTCTCGGCATTCCCCAGGCTCTGTCAGAGACTTAACGCATTCTCTGGGATGAGACTGCACGTGTGTGACGAGAGACCTGGATGTTCATTTTCCGCAGGGAGAAGAAGAGGTTCAGAGTGTACGTGGTGATGCCGCTGCTGCCTGGGTTTGAAGGAGACATATCCACAGGAGGGGGGCAAGCCATCAAAGCGATCATGTACTTCAATTACAGGTGTTCACCCTTCTCCTATATTCATCTGGACTGACAAAACCTAACAAAAGATAACACATGCACATCCAAAAAGCTTTTCAGGTGCAGGACAGAAGAAAAAAAACGAACAAAAAGAGAAAGAGAGGCAGATAGGCAGCCTATGCATGTTCTGTTCACCAGGTCTTTCATACCCAGAACAAGTGGGTATAATACTGTACAAAACCCAATCTTTACTTATTAGGCATTACATGACTCATTGCTTTGCTGGAATGTAGAAGGTGTATTCCATCTAATACAGTTGTTACATTTACATTTACATTTTACACATGCACATCCAAAAAGCTTATTCAGATGCAGGACAGAAAAAAAAAGAAAAAAAAGAGAAAGTGTAAAAAGAGAAATGGAGTCCACACACTGCCATTACTCCTCCCTAAACTGACAATTCATAGCTCAGCACAACATGGTCAATGTTTCAAGGCAATTGGCCTTTGACAGGACCAAAAACGTATCAGGACAAAACATCCAATAATTTTGCTCTAATTAAGGGCTGAACAATGTGTTTGCATGTTCTGTGTCATCAATTAATTACACAGAACATGCAAACACAAATATATATATAACAGATCCCAGATGCACGAGCCTATAGCAAGTCAAAGGAAACTACCAGACTGGCCACCATGCAGCTATTCTCATCTGGTTATAAGCTGAGGAATGTTATCGGAGAGAAGCAATTAAGATTATTGAGCTGTGTAACGGAGAGGCTCTCTAAAGAGAAATGATCACATGCTTTTCCCTCAGGACAATGTGCCGGGGTGAGCACTCCATCATCGAGAGACTCAAACGTGTGAGTAAGTAGACATCCTGCACCCGCTAATTCCGCTGAAACTTTTGTGATCATTGGGAGACGTTGCCTAGATCGCGCCGGGCACACTTTGTCATCCGCAAAGCTTGATGGATGATGTTGTCTTGACGAAGACAAACGGGGACTCTCATTACTGGCTGCGTGTCGACTGTGCAGAGAGCATTATTAATTGAATACGCAGTATTAAATTACATGAAATTATGAATTAAATCTAACTGGGTGCAGTCGTGGTTTAACCCGCAATTAATAAAATATGCATGTCGGGGCCCTGAAGGGGAGGGTGGGCATTAATAATGCAGCCTCGATGTGTGTGCATGTGCGTGTGCTCATTTGTGTGCACATGCGTGCGTGTGTTTTTGCATGTGTGTGTGTGTGTGTGTGTGTGTGTGCGTTTGTGTGTTTGGGCGTGTGTGTGTGTCCACACAGTGGCTGACTGCTGGATTAACTACATCTCCTTCTGTGGCCTGCGCACTCACGCCGATCTGGACGGAAAACTGGTCACGGAACTCATCTACGTGCACAGCAAGCTGATGATCGTGGACGACCGCACGGTCATCATCGGTTAGAGAGGCAGCCTGTGCATGTGCTGTTCACCAGGTCTTTCATACCCAGAACAAGTGGGGAGAATACAAAACCCAGCCTTCACTTATTGGGCATTACATGACTCATTGCTTTGCTGGAATTTAAAAGGTGTATTCCACCTAATACATTTGTTACACTTACATTTACATTTTAGGCATTTAGCAGATGCTCTTATCCAGAGCGACTTACAAGATGTGCATTACTACATGTTAAGATCAATCATTGTTCGCGCAAAACATTAATGTTGGCAGCTGCATACCATACCTGTAACACAGGGAACGAAACTGAAAATATTGTTAAACTGAAATATTGTGTCGAACCAGTAGATGGCAGTGTCCTCAAGGATAGAGCAGGGCATTTTCCCTGATCTCTGAACTGGAATACAAGTTGCTTACAGTATGATTGTGTCACATTGACAAAGCACATCGTCATTGCCAGGTTACAAGCACTAATTCTGAGTTTACTTCCCACCCCCCAATGTTTCCAGATGCATTCCCAGTTATACATATCTATATACATTAGAGAGAGAGTGCATGTGCTGTTAGATGGAGAGATAGATCGTTAGCTAAAGAGACTGATCTCGAAAGCGAGAGATAAATGTAGAGAGATTAATAGATAGAGAGAGATAGACAGATCGATAGATCGATAGATTGAGAGTGATCATGAAAGATAGTGAGAGATAAAGACTGATTATACTTAATATTGTCCATAGAAGACAAATGACCAGATCGTTGATCCACTGTGTTCCTCGACTCTGCCAGGCTCTGCAAACATCAATGACAGGAGCATGTTGGGAAAACGTGACAGTGAGATGGCGGTGGTGGTGGAGGACTCTGAGCTGCAGGCCTCTCTGATGGACGGAGAGACGTACCAAGCGGGGAGATTCGCACGCTCTCTCAGGGAAGAGTGCTTCAGGTGCCCAGGCCTCGCTGAACAGTGCTGAACTATCAAACTGTTAAATTATTAAAAGCTACTTCAATATTAGTATCTGCCTTTAGATGAGGAAAAAATTGCTCATCTTCATTCAGTATGACATCTGTGTAAAATGGCATCCACTCGTCAGGGGGTTAAGATCGCTGCTGGAGATGGGAGAATGAGGTATTATCACATCAAAAATGGTCACGGCAGAGATACTGCATGCAGCTAGTAACTCACTGATTTGAATCAATGTTTGTGATTTGTTGTGAAGAGCAAAACCTTTTGATTGGTTCAAACAAGTCAGTGATTGACAGCTAATTGTAGATCCGCCCATTTTTGTGTCACGAAACCTCGTTCTACCATCACTAATTGTTGCGACCCTTGACCTTCATTTCAGACAATCTTGATACAAAAATGTATCACTTAATATAATATAATATATGCCATTTAGCAGATGCCTTTATCCAAAGCGACTTACAGTAGTGAATGCATTTTTCAGTGGTCCCAGTGGGAATTGAACCCACAACCTAAGCGTTGCCAACGTCATGCTCTGCCTACTGAGTCACACAGAACCTTGTGGGCTGCTTGTTATTACTCTCTGCATCATGGGATCATCGGGTGGAAACTGAATGAGGAGTGAAGGCGTGTGCGCACCTGACACTCACCTGGTCTAATCTCTGTCCCAGGCTGGTCCTCGGTCTCCTGGACGACCACAGTGTGGATGTCTGTGACCCAATCAGCGACAAGTTCTACAAGGAGATCTGGATGGTGACCGCAGCAAGGAATGCCAGCGTGTACGACAAGGCAAGTAGCTGCCCGTCGGCTATACGCCGTTTCCATTGTGCCCCTCTTCTATATATATATACGCCATTTAGCAGACGCTTTTATCCAAAGCGACTTACAGTAGTGAATGCATACATTTTGAGTATATGTGGCCCCAGTGGGGATTGAACCCACAACCTAAGCGTTGCCAACGCTGTGCTCTACCAACTGAGCCACAGAGAACCACTACAAGAGATACGGTGAAGGGCGTAGGTTTCAGTTGAACATGGAGGGAGGGGGATACTGTTGCCACCCCAAACTTCAAAACTAGGTTATCTTGCCTGGATACATCAGTTTGCATCTATTTATCTCGCTAGCTAGTTTGTTTTAAGCTTGCTTGATAAATATCTGGTCTAGTGCTTATTCTTTTTGATATATATCCCAGGATCCTATTGACCTTTTTTTTACTGCTATGACCATAACTCTTTGAGGTGCGGACAAATGTGCATAACTTTTAGAAACTAATGGGGGAACTAACTTTGCTGGGACTAATATAATTCTTCTCTCAACATTGGGCGCCGATTAATATATATATACTACTGTATATATATACTATATATTTACTAAAGCAGATCAGGTTAAGTGGCTTTCTCGTGGGCACACAGCACAGTTGGATATTAACATAGAATGTCCTGGTTTTCTATCCATTATGCCCGCTACTGTAAGTTTGCCTTGTGGCATTGTGTCAGCCTTATATATCAGTAACAAAAGTAAACACAGTAAACACAAGATTAGTTATACTGTAGATGGAAATCGTGATAATAATTTCCAGCCTCCCATTTCTTGGAAATGCTCTAAAAACACTGTTGGGAAATGCAGGTCTTCAGGTGCCTGCCCACCGATGCGGTCCTCAACTACAAAATCCTACGGGAGTATGTGTCACGTCCCTGCCTGGCCGTCGAGGACCCTGCCCAGGCCTGTGAGGAGCTGAGGAAAGTGCGTGGTTTCCTGGTCCAGTTTCCCTTCTACTTCCTGTCAGCAGAGAACCTCTTCCCATCCATCAACTCCAAGGAGGGGATGATGCCAATGGAGCTGTGGACATAGCCTCATGGGAAATGTAGTTCCAAACGGAAAAAAAGAAACAAAAGGCTCATTCTTCCTTCTTCACAGCTGGATAACAGTTCCACTTCAGCTGTATATGAATTATATATGCACCTCTATGGTTAAAGTCTAAATATTGATGCCTTGTAACTTTTGTAACTACATTTTTAATATCACAGTTGAAAGAGCTGTGATATAAAACAAGATGGGACCTGGGACATTCTCTTAATAGCAAAAACAATGAAACCTACCTCTTGAAACAGTGGGGAAAAATATACAAGACAATGTTTTTCTTATATATAGTAGACAGGAGGAAATTGAGGACATGAATGTTGATTTTTCTGACATTTGGTACACTGTTGTCTTTCCTTTATTTTATTTGTATTACATGTAATAACAATTGCTCTTATGTTCATTCAGAGAAAGAAGATGGAAACATAATATTCTTTATTTTTTAAGATGAATGGAACAGTGGATGTTGAAATGACAAATAGGGGCAGTTTAAATTGAATAAACATTTAGTACTTTCTTTTACTTTGCTCTATGCTTAATTGTGTGCGGCCTTGAAATCTGCATCAGAGAGCAGTATCCCTCTGCGATCTGTGCAATCTCATGTACTGTATAAACTTTCCATAGAATCTCCAGTGAAAAAAAGTTAAGACTGCCCCACAAACACCACTTACAGCAGCAACTTAGTCTTCCTAATTCTAATCATCCTGGTTCAACTGCAGGGTGGCATGTCCTCTAGAGAATGGTGTGTCATTAATCCCCTATGCTCACAGGAAGCATGTTGTAACAGGTGGATATCCAATACTCAACCCCACCCATTACTATGCAGTCATGTGTATCAGAGCTCAGCATACAGGTGAGTCCAATACACAAGGTGACTCCTAAACTCAAGATGAGAGTATGATTGGTTTCTAGTGTCAGGGCACGAATATGATTGGTTCCACAGAGTCTGAAAAAATTGTATGATTGGTTCCTAGAGTCAAAACAAGAGTATGATTGTTTCTTAGAGTCAGGATGAGAGTATTATTGGTTCCTAGAGTCAAAACAAGAGTATGATTGGTTCCTAGAGTCAGGATGAGAGTATGATTGGTTCCAATAGTCAGGATCTGGCTTTTTGGGCTAGCAGGCATTGTGCCACATTTGTGAAGCCATGGGTTCAAACACTGCAGTGTGCCAGATATATTGAGATAATGTGCAATTTAATTTAGTGATAATACCCTGAAAACTGTTTTCTCAAAAGCAAGAATTAAAAGCAAAAACATCTTCAGTGTTGTGAAATCTAACAGACTCACCGCTGTTAAGCCAGCATTGTGGAAAGCTGTGATGGTGTCACAATTCTCAAGTTGTGCAAAACATGACACTTCAGTGCCACACCTGCAAGAAGACTGCCAGGCACTGAAGCACAGACAAACATTGGCAACCTGTTTACATATTCTCTTTATTTAACAGAGATTCTGAAGGGCTCATTCAGTAAAGGGCATTCATCATGGGCCTAAGCTGGGCTCTATAGTCACAGCTTCAGGCCTCAGCTATCATTAACTGGGGTTTGGTTTGCTGAGGTTCTTGGGTTTACCACTATATTAGTACTAACCAGAAACACCGTCTGTCATCACGGAGATACAGGTAACTGCCAAAATTTTGGAAACACCAACATAAAATGTCTTAGTATAGGGCATTGGGTCACCATGAGCCAACAGCTTAAATGTGCCTTGGCATAGAGTTCTATAACTTTCTGGAACCCTATTGGAGTTGGAATTAATTATGGAAATTCCCTAATTTGGTGTTTTGTTGATTATGGTTAAAAACACTGTTTCAGGCGCCGCTCCACAATGTCCCATAAGTGTTCAGTCGGGTTGAGATCTGGTAATTGAGATGGCCATGGCATATGGTTTACATAATTTTCATCAAACTATTCAAGAAGATGACTTCATAGACGTGGCAGATTCAGAGCCGCTCTAAATATCCTCATTGTGAGGGACAAGGTTTGTTTGCTTCTGATTATGGCATCTTATCAATGCATAGGTTCCTGTACTGGCATAGTAATAGGCTTCTGTAAATGGCAAAAACCCAGACACATGTTTGCATTATGCAGGCTGAGGCATTCTGGGAAGGCAAATCAAACTGCAAAAGATTTTTAAGTATTAATTTCAACTCATTTGTCTTTTTTTTTTTACTTCGTGATTTCGGCTGACTACTCGCCAGTCTTTCAGATGCAAAACGTGGCCGTACAGAACATCTGCTGCACATAAACATCCATTCTTTGCTTTTATTACATCTGCATGAAAATGACTCCACAGTAAAATGAGTGGCAAGTCCTAACAGCTCTCCCTGCTCTGCCAGCCCGTGATATGGCTGTAAATTTCAGTGTCACCCATCATCCTAACTGTAGCAATAAAACGGCCTAGTTTCAACATGCAAGAAATACTAGGCAGCGAAAAGCAACAGGATGAGAAGCTATCGACATATCTCGGATTACATATCTGACAGGATGAGTTAGCCTCATCAAATGCTTAATAGCATGGAATGGTCTTCTAATTAAATTAGAAGCTAAAGCATAAGTCACATGAGTTTTTATAAAGCTTGGCCCGGTTTCAAGGGTCATTAAAGAAAATAAGATACAGAGACTGGCTGCTGGCCTGCTCATCTTGTTAAGGAACTGTTCTAGCGTGTGGATGAGCCCAGCGCTTTGGTTTTTGTCCTTTTGACTGTGGCCAGCAGCCCCACGGGGCGACACACACCTGGCGGTAGCATCGCCCCAAGGAGGGAGGGATTCAGTCAGCCGGGTTATCCGTGTCTCGTCTCACACTAGGGACCCCCGCTGGTCAATCGAGTGCACAGGGTCTGCCGGTCTAAAGCTGCGCACAAAGTGTCTTCCTCCAGCTTCAAGCTTAACTTGGAGACTGCGGTATGAATAGAAGCAGTGGCTGACATCACGTGATTCGGAGGAGAGCACGTTCTTGTCTATGCTCTCCCGAATTGACAGCGGAACCGACAGCAAGCACGGCTTAGAATACACATGGGCATTCCAAATTTGGAAAAAAACATTAAAAACGTGTAAAAATACAGACACACAGTCACACTTTAAGACACACATGGACACACACACCTAATGTGATTTTAATGCACCATTAAGAGATGTCATGCATTGAAGAGTGATATATTCGTGTCAGCAATTTTCGCGGGATCCCAGAAGAGTTATTTTGAGATGGTCCCTGAAGTGCTGTGCAGGGTCGTCTCATTGAATTATTGGGCACTTGCCACGGGTTATGTAATTGGGGTTGTGCTGTATTATATAAGTAGCTCATCTGTGGGGAAAAGAGGGGAAAACAGGGAAAGCGAGCCATGCGGGGAAGGATGCGGTCCCTTTGTTTCTCTTTGTTTTGCCAATTTGTCCGATTTTTGCATGTTTGTTTTGTTTTTGTTTTTAGTTATTTTCTACTTTCTCTTTCTGCTGTGTTTCTCCCCGTTTTTCTCCCCCTTTTTGGGTATCCAATTATACCCTCTATTTTTCACGTCAATTATTCCACTCACTAATATTTTTACGAGTTCACTGCCGTAGTCCTGATAACCTCTTTCGAGCTGGAACCCACCAAGCTGTCACTGTAACTCCAGTATGCGCGCACAGGGCCACTCCTATACGCAGCAAACCCACATCGGCTTCCCTCCCCCCACCCTGGGGTGGACAGACAATTACCACCCCCTAGTGGCAATCCCGGCCAGAACCGAAACTGGCGTGGCGGTGGAATAGAACCCCAGCTGCAGTGGCCAGTGTAAAAAGCTGTAACCGCTAGACCACCCGGGAGGCCAAGTTTATTAGTGGATGTGTGTGAATGTCTGTGTGGTTTATGTGACAGTTGGGTACCTACCTGAAGATGGCGGGTTCGCGGCAGAGTCCGGGGACCTGGGAATTGAAAGGAAAACAGAGGCAATGTTACTTTTATTTCTGTGGAAGAGCGGTGGTGGAGACTGCGGGACAAGCCGAAGCAGATGGGAAGCGAGGCACCGAGTGTGGTGTTGGAGCTAATTTGGGGGACTTCCCCCCAAATCCAAACAATATTTCGCAGAGCTGAACATGACAGGAGCTGTGGACGAGCAGTGAAGGGACTGCGAGGCGGGGACAACTCGAGGGGAGGTGCGCGGTACCTCTTCGCAGACCAGACCAGGACCCTTTCCTGTGTGTGTTATTATTATTTATTTTTTTATTTTTGTTGTGACAGTCCCCCATCGGCATTGCAGTGTGGCTGGGGGCTTCACCGTATTGAGCTTTTTTTGTTCCGTGTTGTGTGTCTGTGGCGTCGGATGGGTGTTGTGTAGGGTGTGATATGTATGTGCCCAATAATGGTTCAGTTCTCCCCCTTTGGGTGACGAAGTGGGCTGGGCTAGGCCATCCTGGGAGGCTATTAATTGGGTGTGCGTTGTGGAAATGTGTGCAGAGTGCCTCCTTGCATGTGAAATAGAGTATCTTTGGGTGTGTGATTGTCACAGGGTGTGGTGTGTATGGGCATGCTTACCTGGGGGGGCTTCTGTACTGCCTGGCAGGTCCCAGGTGTTCAGTGGGAGGGGGAGGAAGAAAAACCCTGAATTAGTCCTTTTGTACGGTGTGCATTTAATAAAGAATTGTTAAATAAAGATGTATTTTACCCTTTTACTTACGTGTCGGTGTGCTGTTTGGAGTGGTGGGTTACCTGCAAAAAAAAGGGAAAAGGTAGATGGGTTAGTGTGAGGGAGCTCACAACCCCTGACAGTCACAGCGATTGTCTGCCAGCTTACTGACGTCTGAAAGCAATGCAAACCATGACTGCAATGCAAACCACAGTCAGATATTATTGACTGTACGTGGACTGGCTGAGGAATATAAAAAAATGCTAATTAATTGAAAATATGATGTAGAAACACTCACGCTGCTGCCCTAGTTGAGCTCTGTAATCAAGTCCACACACACACACACACAGACACACTATGCAGAATAATTGCCATTGGGATGTTTCTATCATAGAGACCCATTTTCGCTGTGTAACCAACCAAGCCACTCACTGAATACTCTTAGGGGCTCCCTGGAAGCTCTCATTAATAGTACAAAAAGGACATGGATTTGATATTCAGCCAGTGCTAGCTAAAAAGAAAACCCAAACAAACAAGTAATATGTGAATTTATTAACATGCCACAGCCCCTCATTCCCTTCCAGTCTGAATGCCGTCTGCAGACTCACGGTGTAGCACATTCCAATGCATTTACATGAAATAGAGCTCTGCTACTTTGCTGCAGTATTGGATGACTCAGCCAATCAAGACCAGGCGATGGTGACAATCCTGAAAAACGGTGTTATTGATGTCAGTGTGGCCCGTCTAGTATCTGTTGCCCAAGTCAGATACCCCACTTTTAATCACTTCTAGAAATAGTTTTTGTCATTGTTCTAAAGCAAGTTCTCTCTCTGTGCAAACCCCTTCAACTGGGTGGGTCTGTCTTTGACTGCTACCCCCCCCAAACTCAAAGTTAAGTTAGTTTTATGTCTTTGAAATCCTGAAAACCCTAGGCGATGGGGCCCGGGTGAACTGAAGTCTGCTGTTTGTTTTTATATGAACAATTTATTTATTATAATTTTAAAACAAAGAGTACAACAAAGTGCCACAGCCCTAGCACTAATGCAATCTTCGTTCAGACGGCCCAGCAACTGGCTGTATCTGCAACATATGACAAACAACAGAAAACTCTCAGTGCTCATTAATCTTCAAGCTACAAGATTCAAGAGATCGTCATGCATCATTTAGGGTAACGTGTCGCCCAGTCCTCCAGTGACAGCGAAAAAGTTGTTTTTTGGTTGAAATAGAGAGCACTCATTAGCTATGCTTCCATTTGAATGCTTCAGTGAATTTGCCTTGGGTCATTTTTACTTGTACGTAAAACACTGACTGACTGACAATTGGGCCAAAATATCGAAATACTTTTGCCTCAGTTAAGTTCTATCAAAATCCAGAACCCGTGTTGAAGCTGCCTCTCCTCATGAAAGTGATTCGTTTTTAGAGACGCCTATCCCCATAGACTTCACCAAGATCCTAAAACACAGCAAAAAGCCCAAATTCATCTTACATAATTTCCTGGCGCATCACAGAGTGATCCACAGCGTCCCCTTGTACTCAGATCCACGTCCACCGAGTGAAACTGTGATTTCTTTTTGCAAGGCTTTGTGCTTCTTCAGTGTATGGCTCCCGACCACGGAAGGAGTGATGAATGCGTTGCTCGACTCGGCCAAGACTCAGCCTACCAGCCTTTTCTTTGGAGCCAGAACAACAAAGCTGCCACTTAGTCCGACTGCAATGTATAGAAGACGTGTGGGAAATAATTTGCAGCGGCCGGCATCGCGCAAAGTGATAAAAAACCGTGTCAGAATCGGAGCTCGGCTGAACGCGGCAAAGTACTAATCAGCTCCCTGCTGGTTCGGTATCTGTTGCGCCCCTTGTTATTCTCGCACCTGCATTACTTCACATATACCTTTTAGTTTATCACGAAGAAAAAAACAATTCAAGATGTCCTATTGATTCGCAGAAGTGCGGAGGTATTTTCGTATGCGGAGCACATCCATCAGAGAGACTGTAATGAATGAGACATTACTTATGGGAGTCTTTGAAAATGTCTTTTTAAGTGTCTGCATTAAATTGCACTCAGGGCCTGGCACGCAGATATCTCTCAGTCGCTGCTAATGTGGAAATGCTACCCTGGGTTTTCCTTTTCATGTTCAATGTTTCGAGCTTTTACAGTGGAGTCGGACGGTCCCCACGATTCACACAAAGGTTAACAAAAAAAGTTTATTACAATGGAAAGTTCACCCGATTTTAAAATATTTGGGAATTTTGTGGAAACTTTTACACATTTGCAGGGTTACTGAGGTCTCTTAGGAGACTGAGGTCTTTTGGCACATAATTGTGGATTGTGGTTTCTGTGAGAAAACCTTTTACCCATGTACACATGTATACACACAAACACACAGTCGGCTTGTACTTTTAAGGGTTAAGATGAATCAATAGTCTGAAAACCAACCGGTACCAGCCATATTAAAAACTGGATTCTGTGAGTAACCCTTTTCTCAAAGGATTCCACTGATGCAGAAATGACACAAATTACAAGGTTTAGTAGGGCTGGTACCCATTAGTTTGTAAACTACTGATTCATCTTAAACTTTAAAAGGACAAGTCAACTGTGTTTGTTATGTGTGGATGTATGTTTATACATATACAGTGGGGAAAATAAGTATTTCACCCCCTGCTGATTTTGTGAGTTTGCCCCCTTACAAAGAAAGGAACGGAACGGTCGGTCTATACATTTCATGGTAGGTTCATCTTAACAGTGAGAGACAGAATATTTAAAGAAATCCCAGAAAATCACATTATATGAATTTTAAACATTTATTTGTGTTTTATTGAGGAAAATAAGTATTTCACCCCCTAGAAAAACAGCAAGAATTCTGGCTCCCACAGACCGGTTATGTGACCAGGAGGCACACAGCTTAGTCCTCTTACTTAATTAGTACTCCTAATTAAGTACTCGTTACCTGTATAAAAGACAACTGTCCACAGAATCAATCAATGAATCAGATTCCAACCTCTCCACAATGGGAAAGACCAAAGAATTGTCTAAGGACATCAGGGACAAAATTGTAGACCTGCACAAGACTGGAATGGGCTACAAGACCATTGGCAAGCAGCTTGGTGAGAAGGAGTCAACTGTTGGTGCGATAATTAGAAAATGGAAGAAACACCAATTGACCATCAATCTCCCTCGGTCTGGGGCTCCACGCAAGATCTCACCTCGTGGAGTGAACCTGATCAATAGAAAGGTGAGGGAACAACCCAGAACTACACGGCTGGAGCTTGTTGATGATCTCAAGGCAGCTGGGACCACAGTCACCAAGAATACCATTGGTAACACACTACGCCGTAATGGATTGAAATCCTGTAGTGCCCGCAAGGTCCCCCTGCTCAAGAAGGCACATGTACAGGCCCGTCTGAAGTTTGCCAATGAGCACCTGGATGATTCAGAGGAGGCTTGGGAGAAAGTGCTGTGGTCAGATGAGACTAAAATCGAGCTCTTTGGCATCAACTCGACTCGCCGTGTTTGGAGGAAGAAAAAAGCTGCCTTGGACCCCAAGAACACCATCCCCACCATCAAGCATGGCGGTGGAAACATTATGCTTTGGGGCTGTTTCTCTGCTAAGGGCACAGGACAACTTCACCGGATCGAGGGGAGGATGAATGGGGCCATGTACCGGGAAATCTTGGGTGAGAACCTCCTTCCCTCAGCCAGGACACTGAAAATGGATTTCTAAGGATTTGGAGAGGATCTGCAAAGAGGAGTGGGCCAAAATCCCTCCTGGGATCTGCGCAAACTTGGTGACCAACTACAAGAAACGTCTGACCGCTGTGCTTGCCAACAAGGGTTTCTCCACCAAGTACTGAGTCATGTTTTGCTAGGGGTGAAATACTTATTTTCCTCAATAAAACACAAATAAATGTTTAAAATTCATATAATGTAATTTTCTGGGATTTTTTTTATATTCTGTCTCTCACTGTTAAGATGAACCTACCATGAAAATTATAGACCGTTCCTTTCTTTGTAAGGGGGCAAACTCACAAAATCAGCAGGGGGTGAAATACTTATTTTCCCCACTGTATATGCACACATGCACACTGTATAACAGATATGCCTGGGGAAGCTACATTATCGCAGATACCAGATGGATAGACACTACCGCATACCAGACAGTGACAGTACAGTTTTATGACTAGCTCTCCCTGTACAGAGATGAATCATTTCCCAGCTATAATTTGACGCTTCTCAAGTCATTGATCAATATCTCTGACTGTGTAAACAGCCATACCTCCGATAGAATTACTATATGAAACCAGTGTATCACTCTGCCACACTCTGAACGATATAGGTTTTCATTTTACAAACTCTTTTGCTCTTGTTATATTACATTACATTACATATCTGCATTTATTAGCAGTTATAAATAAGTAATTTCAGAATGCATTATGAGTCCTGCATCAAATTAAGTGATACTATGTATGCATACTGTAAACATTTTCATTTTGAATGTCAGCATTTTCTTAGCGGCTATAAATAAGTAATTTCAGAATACATTAAAAATCCTCCCAACAATTTAAGTGATGCTTCATAATGGATGCTTCCATTATGAATATGCACTTAAAGTGTTCCTGGACTCATGCTATAGGGTGGTTAATCTTCCTGTTTACTTCCACCGAAAATTAAGTAATGGTGAGTTCCAGAATGATGTGAGTCACCTTCAAGGTGAATTAATATAATATAGGCAAAACATGTCTAGAGCCATCTGTTTAAAACTATTTTTTAACTGCTAAAAACATTAGCAACTTTTGTTTGGGATGAGAAAATGAGAGAGAAGTCACGTGACTGATCTATAACCACTAAAGTGTACCTGTATGCAAGGCCGAAATTACCATATATATTGGGGGGGACACATCCCCCCCAATATTCAGATATGCTCAAAATGTCCCCCCCCAATATATAGCCTAGCTGATATAAAAATATAAATAAATTGATTTGGTCCCCCCCAATGTTGACTCCATGGTTACGGCCTTGCCTGTATGCTTGTTTATGCGTAATTCAATGATTCAAACCTAATATGTCTTCTGAATATTTCCACCCTAAGGTCTACAGTGGTTATATTTCCACAGGACACCCGAGAATGAATGTAATATAGGAAAACATTGAATATAGGCAAGACCCATCTTGAAGCATATGTTTAAGAAAATCAGGATGAATTCTACTCTCGGACTCCCTTCCAGGTCAGTGAAATGTTCCTGTCAGTTGGCCTATGACTGGCAAGTAGAACCAGGGACAGCATCAGACATGCCAGCACTGGAACATTATACAGTTGCCTTATCTGTCCCATATCTCCCAGGTGTACGGGGAAAACCGGCTGTAAATCTAAACTCATGCGCACACAGACGATCACACCATCAGATATAGCTTCAAGGCTGTCCGTCTGTGTCCATTTGTTGTCTGTCTGTCTGTGTCATGTACACAGCTAATGCCAGTGGAGACTCCAGGGGGATGCAAGGATGCCCTGCTGAGTTCCCTGTTTGTGATTTCTGGTTCTCTGATGTTGGGTAGAGGTGTGTGTGTGTATGTGTGTGTCTGTGTGTGTGTGTGGGGGGAGAGGATGTATCTAGGTAATGATATGCTGATGTATGGGTGTCTGCCCAGGAGGAAGGTGTTGTCTGATGCAGAATCTCAGTATGAGTGTGTGAGAAAGTCAAATTTGGACTGCTGAATCTTCTGCTATCCTTTCAATTACTGCTACGAGGCAAAGCATTGTGGGACTTGCGGTTATTTATAGCCCAAATCGCTTCCGTAAAGGATGCGTTGTCGTATCCTTTGCCAAAGGAGGCGTGGGGATGGAAGGAAGGATACATTTTTAAAGCAATCAAATGCAGCCAGGTTTCACCTCAGGTGATCTATAGTTTGTCCCTTTAGCTGTGCCAAGTCCTCCATTAGTAATTGGACACTTTGTGCTGGTTAAGATGGCCCAATCACATCTGGAGTTGGGAATGGCCCCCTGCCATTCGATTGGGTGAATAAGTAAGATACCAGGCCCAGTTGAGGAGCATCCAAGGTATACATTGATATACATAATTTGAAGTTCCATTTGAACGGTTTGGGGGTACACCGTTTTGCAACCCACACACACATACCACCGTCCAGGATACTTTGAAAATGACTGATAAAACACTCAACGCTCTCAATACTGAGGGGTATAGAACGCCCCGCCCCCTCTCTAAATCTATGCCTATGGGAGCATGTTAACCTACACTTACATAGCTTTTTCCACCTCATAGACTAATGATGATTACCTTGTACGAAAGACCTTACAAGTATTATGTGCATTTTGTTAGGCCTGTAATTTCAACCTCCCCTCTCGGGGACTCTAAAAACAATCAGCACACCGCCAGCATTTACATAACACCGCTGGAAATACAATTACAGTTCCCACGAGCAACACAATGTGACGGCATGCTTTGATGTATAACCCGTTTGCATTCAGCAACAATGCGTCACTGCGAGCGGTCTAATACGAGGGCCTTCGGCGATTTGGAAAGTCATTGGTCCAGTCGCAGAACCTCCAACAGTTACATTTACCAGGAGATTCTTAGCTAAAAAGGTTATAGATGCGTGGAGGTGGCATAACGGTAGTACCAGAGCTTTCCCCTCTCTCCCACTGCGTTCAGTCCATCTTCATCTCTCTCCCTCTGTTGCTCCGTCGCTCTCTCCTTTATTTTCTCAATCCGTCTCCCCCTCTTGCCTTTTCTCTCCCTCTAATTCTCTCTGGATCACACACACACACACACTCGCACACAGCGATTTTGCCTCAGTCACTGTTCCATCGCAGAGTGCCCTACCTATACTGCAGCATTGGTTGCTGCAGTGAACCAGCTCTCACTGTGGTAATAATACTTCACATTTCAGGAGGAGCCATGGGGAGGGGAAGAGAGCACAAGCTGTTTTAAAGCCATTTGTCATGATTTCAGATCTCAGGGGAATCTTCAAACTCAGGGCACCTTGGCTTCCGTCGAAATGAGATGATGTTATCCTGCCAGCTGTAATTAAGTTCTATAAAGTTATGCATTACTTTGAAATGTTCACATTCGGAAAAATTCTGACGGAAAGAGCCGAACTATAATAGGCGCTCGTTTTGGATATTCTCCAGTAATCTAAGGATTACTGTATATGTTTGTTGATATAATCTTTTGGCACCAAAGCTCAATATGCAGCCACAGGCACCCTCGAGCTGGGTATTTAACATAATTCCTAGTGAGGTGAGAGTCCCTGCTGTAAATTCAGTGAGAATGTATAGTACACTCTAAGGAAGATGTTAGAGATGTTACCCTGGGTAGGAGTGTCAGATTAATTAGTGAATGATGCAATGCAATATTGTCTGTTCTTTGTGGTCTCCCAAACTCAATCCTGATTAAGTCATCATCATTAAGCTGCCCCCACAAACAAAATAGTATCCCCATGGTCACTTTAATATTGTGCAATGGGATATTTAATGAACTGTATTTAAATCTTGGAGTCAGTCATAACTCCAAGCTTTTAAAATACAGTTAATTAAATATCCCATTGCGCAATATTAAACTGACCATCTCTGATCAATGTAAATGATTGGGCTAATTAAATAACATCCAACTCTATAAAGGTATAGTATACCTGTCAAAATGTGACCTATTAAAAGATATATTTTTGGAGCTTGTTGCTTGTAGTTGTTGATCTGTGGGTATGTGACCTTCACTGCTTCACTATATCAACGATAAAAAATACAGAGAATGTCATCTAAGAACTGTGTATTGGGGAGCTTTAATAGAAAGGAAACATTTTCAAATTGATTTGAGGTGATGCGTTTTATCTCAGGTGCAGGCAGGCTTCTGAGTGATCTATTTCGATTGATCTATTTGCTATCTTCAGTGACAGACCTCTTCTTGAAGCTGCAGGATGTGCGGCATCTCCCTGTGCGTGAGCGATATCACGACGTGCAATACTTTGGGTATAATTCCTTTAAATGATGTAAAATAGTGTCTACGTCTTGTTGGATAAGGTCATTAGCTGAGGAAATGTGTCAATAGAACTCTGACTGAAAACTCAGTGGATCGGCTGAACTGTCAGGCTCGACCACAGGGCCTTGTGCTACATCGAACCTTTCTCGTATGACCGCGCGTGTGTGCGTGTGCGTGTGCGTGTGCGCACTGCAGAGAAGTTTCATGAAGTTGCTCACTGATCACCAGCAGCAGGATGCCAGCTCTCTGTTCTGTGGCTTCTGCTGCCCCTGCAGCTTCAGGAAGAGGTCTGTCACTAAAGATAACAAACTGATCAATCAGAGGCCTGCCTCCACCTGAGATACGTATAGCACATCACCTCAAATCAATTAAAAAATGTTTCCTTTCTATTAAAGCTCCCCAATACACAGTTCTTAGACGACATTATCTGGAGCTGTTATCGTATTTTATCGTTCTGAAGTTGATTGTCAGCACGTATACTGAAGCACTGAAGGTCACATACACACGGACCAACAATTACAAGCAACAAGCTACAAAACATCTTTTTTTAATTCCTCACATTTTGACATACTATAGCTTTATACAGCCAGATATTATTTATATATGCCATTTAGCAGACGCTTTTATCCAGTGACTTACAGTAGTGAATGCATACATTTTTCAGTGCATGTGGTCCCAGTGGGAATTGAACGCACAACTTAAGCATTGTCAGCGCCGTGCTCTACCTACTGAGCCAGACAGAATCACTTCTATTACTCACTTCTACCACAACTATTTCATTAGCCCAATTGTTTACACGATCTGACATTATAGCTACATTTAGACTTTTCTTGTGTCCCACATTTTTACTGTGGTATAATCCATGTGTCTAAGTGCACCGGTGTTGGTGTATAATTAAAGAGCTAAGAGGCGGTTCTCTGTGGCTCAGTTGGTAGAGCACAGCGTTGGCAACGCTTAGGTTGTGGGTTCAATCCCCACTGGGGCCACATATACTGAAAATGTATGCATTCACTACTGTAAGTCGCTTTGGATAAAAGCGTCTGCTAAAAGGCGTATATTAAGAGCAGAAGTTGGCATGGAACTGGGTTCCCCACCCCTGCTTTAGATCTCCGGTTCTCTGGTTCTCTCCAGCTACCTGGTCCAAGAGTAGCAGAAATTATGTGGGAGCTTCTAGATATCTCCCCTCTGTGGCCTGCAGAGAAGCAGGTCATCTCAGTGTGGACCCCAGGCTGTTTCAGCTGTGTAGACCTCTCAAAAGCAGAGGAACCAGGGTCTCGGATAGCGTAGTGGTCTAATGCACTCGCATTGACTGGTGCTTTGTGAGTGTGAGCTGCCTATTGCGGTCACGGTTCAAAACCCGACTGTGCTTGAACCGGCACAAACTCGATGGGAAGCGCGAAGGGTGCCTCCAGAAAAGAGGGGCGGGTTCCGTCTCAGAGGAGGTGGATCATTGCTGGGAATTAGCTTGACCCGGAAGATGGGTGGCGAGTTCGTGGTGCAAATCTAAATAAATAGAGTATATACACTCAGTGGCCACTTTATTAGGTACACCTGTACACCTGCTCGTTAATGCAATTATCTAATCAGCCAATCATGTGGCAGCAACTCAATGCATAGAATCATGCAGACATGATCAAGAGGTTCAGTTGTTGTTCAGACTAAAAATCAGAATGGGGAAGAAATGTGATCTAAGTGACTTTGACCGTGGAATGATTGTTGGTGCCAGACGGTGTGTTACAGGAGTATCTCAGAAACTGCTGATCTCATGGGATTTTCATGAACGACAGTCTGTAGAGTTTACAGAGAATGGTGCGAAAAACAAAAACATCCAGTGAGCTGCAGTTCTGTGGACGAAAATGCCTTGTTAATGAGAGGTCAGAGGAGAATGGCCAGACTGGTTTAAGCTGACAGGAAGGCGACAGTAACTCAAATAACCACACGGTACAACAATGGTATGTAGAAGAGCATCTCTGAATGCACAACATGTCAAACCTTGAGGTGGATGGGCTACAGCAGCAGAAGACCACATAAGGTTCCACTCCTGTCAGCTAAGAACAGGAAAGTGAGGCTACAGTGGGCACAGGCTCACCAAAACTGGACAGTTGAAGATTGGAAACACGTCGCCTGGTCTGACAAATCTCGATGTCTGCTGTGACATGCAGATGATAGGGTCAGAATTTGGCGTAAGCAACATGAATCCATGCATCCATCCTGCCTTATGTCAACAGTTCAGGCTGCTAGTGGTGGTGTAATGGTGTGGGGAATGCTTTCTTAATACCAATTTAGCATTGTTTAAATGCCACAGCCTACCTGAGTGTTGTTGCTGACCATGTGCATCCCTTGAGGGCCACAGTCTACCCATCTTCTAATGGCTAATTCCAGCAGGATAATGCGTCATGTCACTAAGCACACGTCATCTCAAACTGGTTCCATGAACATTACAATGAGTTCAGTGTACCGTAATGGCCTCCACAGTCACCAGATCTCAGTCCAATAGAGCACCTTTGGGATGTGGTGGAATGGGAGATTCGCAACATGAATGTGCAGCCGACAAATCTGCAGCAACTGCGTAATGCTATTATGTCAAAATGGACCAGAATCTGAACCCCTCCCATAACCCCATCAGTGGGGTCTAACCCATAGTTTGGAAGCCACAAATTTCATCTACCAGCAAGGTAGGGAAAACGAGGATACAAAGGGCACAGGGACACTCTTAAAACACGTCCATTAAAAACAGTTAGACCTGCCTCTACGCAGCAGAAGCATACTGTGGAGCAGAGAGGGGAAAACTAGAAGGGAAAATAGGTAGAAGGGAAGAGTGTTTCAAGAATCATTTAATAGCTCTGGCACACTGTAAGCTATGGGTGCGACCGCAGCGATGCAGAGAATCATGCACTTCTTTGTAGTGATAGGTTCTCTGAAGCTTTAGAGGACTAAATACATCACAAGCCTTAATGTGCTTCAGTTCCAGTCCTGCAAAACACTGGATTTTGTGCACTGAATGCTGTGCAGTACCATGTGCTGAGAACATATGTGTGTGTGTGTGTGTGTGTGTGTGTGTGTGTGTGTGTGTGTGTGTGTGTGTGTGTGTGTGTGAGTGTGAAAAATTATTTTATAAGTGTACATTTTCTGTTTTCCAGTGATATTGCAACAGCATCCTATTCACCAAAAGCATCACCAAATCTGATGCCCCATAATGAAGCATTGTGTTCAGTAAAGGCAGGATGCTGTTGATCCTTACAGAACGCGTGTGACATTTATCAATAAACCAATAAACCTTTAATCGCTTTTAATGAACAGTCATATTAGACACTTTAAATAATGGCTGATGGCTTCAAAACAATTAATTGATTACTCAGTTTTCAACACACACACACACCACACACCCCCCCCCACATACACACACACAGATATGGCCGATAAATCAAAAATGTGTTTTATGAGCATCTATATTGTGACCAGTTTCAAAATGTTTATGATTGATGACACTTTAAACAATGGGTGATTGAAAACAATTAATCAAGAATTCTTCGTTTTTAAGGCATGCGGCATGCACACACACACACACACACACACACACACACACACACACACACAGAGAGATACATGTATATAACCAACAGACCCAGCCATAAACAGAATCTACTGTATCTGTAGCACAAAAAAACACACATCTCTTAGACAGACATGGCAAGCCTGCCTGAAGATGGCAGCAGTCGCACATGGACAATCGCCCCACTTCCACTTCCTTTTCCACTCCCACTCCCACACATACATCCACATCCACACCAGCAAAAACCAGCAAATACTCTTGCATTTCATAAGATAAGGTCAGATGAGAATGGGGGAAATAAAAGAAATAAAAGCATTTGAATACATACTTCCTTGAATTATATATTCTTTATTTGATGTATATATATTTTTTATTATAATGTGTGGGGGACGCTATGCCGCATCTTTCTGAAATATCTTTACGTCCGCAAGCGCCGGGCCAACTGGCCAATTTAATTACATATGAAAAAAGGGCTTATTGAAACTCCCTGCTGGAAGTGTTCTCTCTGGAAGCCTGCAGATAAATCTGATGTGTTTCTGATCAGGGTGAAAGCCATCAAATTCTGCCTTCTGTTAAATGCTTATCATCGGAAACATGTGCTCGGGCAGCGGTGGGCTCAGCGCTGCCCATCTTCGCATTGGGCATGTGGAGCCTTTTCTGGAAGTAGAAACGGCTTTGTGTGTGTGTGTGTGTGTGTGTGTGTGTGTGGGGGGTTGGAGTCTCCTGGGTATGAGACATCAAAAGGAGAAAATGCTAATCTGTCCGTCGCCTCTGTTTGAGTTTTTGCTGCAGTACGGCAGTCTGAGCGAGGCCGGGCCGTGGCACGGGGCGTGTGTTTCGCCTCGGGTTATTGAGAGCACGTGGTGCGCTCTGTGTACAAATGGAATTATTCCGCTGGCTGTTTATGTTCACTTTTCATAAGCGGCTTTATTGTTTCGTTCAAAGGGATCGTCTTGGCGCACGCTGTGGAGTTGGGAGTGTACAGGGAAAGCAGTATCACAGGACAGAGTGTTCAGAGTGATTAGGGGGAGCGGTATTACAGGATATAGTGTTCAGGGGGAGCGGTATTACAGGATATAGTGTTCAGGGGGAGTGGTGTCACAGGATATAGTGTTCAGGGGAACGGTGTCACAGGATATAGTGTTCAGGGGGAGCGGTGTTACAGGATATAGTGTTCAGGGGGAGCGGTGTCACAGGATATAGTGTTCATGGGGAGCAGTATCACAGGATACAGTGTTCAGGGGGAGCAGTATCACAGGATATAGTGTTTAGGGGGAGCAGTATCACAGGATACAGTGTTCATGGGGAGCAGTATCACAGGATACAGTGTTCAGGGGGAGCAGTATCACAGGATATAGTGTTCATGGGGAGCAGTATCACAGGATACAGTGTTCAGGGGGAGCAGTATCACAGGATATAGTGTTCAGGGGGAGCAGTGTCACAGGATATAGTGTTCAGGGGGAGCAGTGTCACAGGACAGATGTTCAGGGGGAGCAGAATCACAGGACATAGTGTTTGGAGTGAAGCACCATGGTGACAATGCAATTATATGGTGAGAGGAAGCAACAGGCAGGGTTGATGTTATAGATCATTTGGGTGTCTCATCTGAGAGGAGTTCCGCTTCACCCAATGCAGAGGTATCATTATGCATCAATCAGATATCGTAACATAAAGCGTCAATCTTGTCAATGTGTGGGAACATAGCCATAGATTCTTGGCGTGGATGGGGAGGTCCTTTCTCCGCAGTGTTTAGAGACCATTAAATTATCCCCTTAAATAATTTATGCCTGTTCCTAAAACGTTATGTACTTTTTTCTGCATCATAAAGGGATTAGGTCACAGCATTAAAAGGCCAACAGGATGCTGGGATGTATATTAAAAAGAATACAAGCTTTGCTGGATATTCAGCAAGCTAGCTTGCAAACTAACTGGATAGCTGGTTTGCTAGCTGGCTAACTAGATGCAAACTGATGTGTCCATACAAGATAATAGCTTTGAACATTGGGGCCAGCAACAGTGTTACCACCCCCCAACCCCCATGTTCAAAAGAAACCTATGCCCTTGTGTGGGACCCCAGTGAATTTGCTTTCAAAGACCCACACCAAGAGCTTTGGAAAATTACAGCTCTGTCCCCAGAGCTGCAAGAATGACTAATAGTTGATTACTCAGTAAAAATGTTTTGAAGTAGGTTTTAATAAATCTTTTTATTGAACATAATTTCACCCTTCTGAGTAACATTACATTACAGGCATTTAGCAGACGCTCTTATCCAGAGCGACTTACAGTTTTACATTTCTTTACAATCCATTTATACAGCTGGATATTAACTGAAGCTATTCAGGTTAAGTACCTTTCTCAAGGGTACAACGGCAGTGTCCCACCTGGGGATTGAACCTGCAACCTTAACGTTACAAGCCCAGTTCCCTAACCATTATACCACACTGCCCGCCTTACCTACCTCAGCACAATCAAGGATTTCCTCCAATACAAGGGGCTCCAGTTAATAAAATTTGCATTAACAATCAATGAAATCAAATTTAAGCAGAACACACATTTGCATTAGTTTTAATCGGTATTAACCCACTGAGACAAGAGACAACACAATTTGTAACATTAACATTTACAATGAGTATATCTTATTATTTATTATTTATAGAAAAATGTTTTAAAAAAGTGGAAAGTCCCTCCCGGAATCAAAGCTGTAGGTCTGTTCTGTCACACAGGACAATTTACAGATCTTCTTATCTTGTTTTCCACTCTTTTGAGCATATGGTGGCTGGTATGACATTCCGGAGTGACAAACAGGAGCGATAACCCCCCCCCCACCCTCCCTTGCTGATGTCAGAGGATAAAAAGGACAGCCAGTTCTGTTACCTGCAAGAGGAGAGAAACTGACACTGCTAAACACTAAATGCAATTCGACAAGCAAAGTGCCTACGCTACACTCGTCATAAGCGTACATAAAAATTATGACCATCTTATAACACCTGGCATAAGGTCGTGAGGCATATTGTGACATGCATTATGACATCATAATGTTGTGCGGCACATGAACACCAGTTTCTATAAGCAAATTGCAATACGTGTGTATTACATTCCAGGCATTTGGCAGACGCTCTTATCCAGAGCGACGTACAACAAAGTGTTAACCGTAGTCAAGAACAGTTTAGCTGAAAGCCACCCTAGTGGGAAGTACAGTTCCTGGGTGCTAGGAGCAACCACATAGTTAAACTAGGACCCTGTAGGTAAATCTGTAGCCACAATTCAAAGGTAGCAACAAAGCAATCAATGCAGAAAATAATGCCTAAGCCTAATATAATACATAAACAAGTAGACATGTGTAAAACTAAGCAACTATGTCCCTAAGTTAACAAAAACCGGACTACGGGGAGAGGTGCACCCTGAAGAGGTGAGGTGTGTAGGCTTATGATAATAGTTATGATCCATTATGAAGCACCCATTAAGGTAGAATTGCTACAGAAGATCCTATACCTCAAGTAAAGTGTAAAGAGTCTCCCTTAAGAACATAAGAACATAAGAATCATAATGACGACACTGGGCTGCTCAGCCCATCTAGGCTCACCATGTCCTAATCTAAAGAGTATCTAGCACTGCATCTAGCCTAGACTTGAATAGCCCAAGTGTTTCTGCCTCTACTACCTGACCTGGCAAGCTGTTCCAGGCAGTGACAACTCTCTGTGTAAAGAAAGACTTCCTATTTGCCTTTAACTTATTTCCACCTGTGGCCTCTTGTTCTGCTAACCGAACTTATCTTTAAAATTCTTTGGTAGTTCCCATGCTGTGATGCCAGCAGTGATGCCGGGAGGGATGGCTGTGAGGATGAATAAAATGACTGCTGGCCTATTGGAACACTTCCTTGTCGTTTTTTCCCACCCACTCACCGCCTGGCATGGTGGCCACCTCTTCCACCCTGCCACATTGTGGTGCAGCACGCAGGCATGGCAGGCTGTGCATTTATATAAGGCCTATAAAAGGCAATAGGCAACACCTGAGCTGATTACTGATCAGCCTCAGGTGAGCATGCCTATGTACAAGGCCACTGCTCTCCAAGGTCCTGTAGGCTGCCAGGCTTTGGCAGCCAAAGAGGAGGAGCAACCCTCTGTACTCCTCCTTCCACCCCTCTCAGCATCACATATATCTATTTGAGAAAAATGATTATTATTAGTATCATTAATAATGCTTTTCTGCCAGATTGTGACACAGCAATGGGTGTGGCCACCGTGCCAGGTGGCGAATGGAAGGAAAAGGGTGACAATGCAATGTTTCAATAGGCCGACAGCCATTTTGTTTCCCCCTTTTTGGGGTAGTCGAAAATAAAATGGAATCCAAAGACAAAAGTCAAAACCGACACATGGCCTTTGCTGTCCAAGGCAAAGTAGGCTCCCAGGCTGTGGGAGGGGACTGCTGACAGCAGCCAAAGAGGAGGAGCAGCCCTCCCTACTCCTCCCTCCACCCCTCCCAGAGGAGGAGCAGCCCTTTCCACTCCTCCTTCCACCCCTCCCGGCGTCACACGGCAGTACAGTCATTCATAGTCTTAGCAAACTGATATGAAAACATGCATGTTCACTTTGTCGTAAAAGTGGTGGTGCAATAGCACTTTAAAACACGTTGAAGTTATCTAGAGGTCAAAAACCTCGGAGTGACTGAATTATAGCTTCCCACAGTCTCTGAGAAACTTAAAAATGTGCTGTAGCCATACTTTAACTTCAGGTATAGCCTGATTCCTGTGAAACCAATTCCCATTTATTTCAGGAAGGTTGGCGGGCTTAAGAAAGGGAGCTTAAACCCCAGTCCCTCAGGACTCAATCAATGCTCTCTGCTCGGCGCGACCGCTCTGACTGAATGCACATCTGTGCAGAATCTGTTCCAAAAAGAACATAGCCGACCACAGAGAGAGAACATGAACCCGCGGCCGGCAAAATCAATGTTTACATCCCCACAGATACTGATAAGCACACCAATCAAATGCCATCTTTCTTCGTAGCCACGCCACGCTGACGACATGTTGGACCACCGCGGAACGAGGGACGGTGCCGGGTTTCATTCGAACAGCCACAAGAACCTCGGACAGGCCCGCACGCCACTTGTTAAGTGCTTGTTTTGACTGGGCAGCCTTCTCGAAAGAAATAACTTTATTTACATCGATTTTCCGCATCGGGATTACAGTAGCCTAATATGAGTTGAAAATGCCCTGGAGAAATTGGAAACATAATTGCAGCCGAGCTCCCGTGATTGATCTTAAACATGGTCAATCTGGTACCGACATATTGACACATGCCACTCTGAATACTAATAAATTGACACGACTCAGAGATATGATATGACACACCGTGTTGGGTCCCCAGCGGGACGTGTTTTCATCAAGATGAATGGACCAGTGGGGGTGGGGGGTGTGCTACGGGGGAAGGGTCCAGCGTGCCAACGCCAGGGGCTGCAGGACGAAGCAGGAGATGCTGTTCATCACAGATGATGGCGTGCGCGTGACAGTGCGCGGAAGACAAATGAACCAGCTTCCAGACACATTGGAGTGATCCATTCTCCCCTTTTGTCACATTCTGTCCAATTTCAGGCTCGGATGAATTGCGGGTTTCTTTGGGGGCCTCCTCTTGCTGCTACATTTGATCATTTCCGGGGGTGGGCGGGCAAATATAGAGGACGCTCTGTAGAGAGTTTTATTATTGACACATTGTCTCATTGTTTGGAGAAGGTACAAAAAAAATGCTTTGGGGGAATTAGCATTTCGGTGTTATCATTAACACTGGCCCGGTTTGACGTTTACACATTTTTGGCACAATGCACGTCTCTCCCATGGTAGCGTGCATCAATTTAGAGCTGAACAACATCAGAGAGCAAGTTAAAGAGAATGAAAACATTTTTAAAAAATGAAATCATAAGCCTGAAGCCACAAGTACCTTGACATTTACGTTGTGCCTTTTTCAAGGCCTGTAAAATACTGGAAGAAGCCTCTACTAAACCTGGTGTGAAAAATACATTCGCCTGGATGAGGAGCAGCGGAAATGTGTGGCGGTCACCGCGAACGCTGAGGAATCGCGAAGGCGTTGAATCCAGAGGCGACGCCGCGTTGACACGTTTGACCTTTCGTTTGTCGTATACCCCTGTCGGCTGCGGTTTGCGAGGAGGGGCCGGACAGACAGCAGCGCCAGAGGCGAGAACAGGCTGGACGCGTGCGGGGCAGTGACGCAGGCGGCGAAGGCTCCACGTTGCTAGGAGGCGACGCACGTGCCTCCCCCCCTGGCCAATCGCGCTGCAGCCTAATTATGAGATGAGCTGGAGAAACGCACGGGGGGGAAGGATGGCTCAAGGCGAGCAGATGTGTTAGAGAGAGAGAGAGAGAGAGAGAGAGAGAGAGAGGGAGAGAGGGAGAGGGAGAGAGAGAATGCAGAATGCACTGTTCCTTCTCAGGTAACGGGGCTCACTAAAAAACACACGCCTGAACATTGGGTTCAGGCAGACAAACCAGGACCAGCCATCTGCCAACATGGCAAGAGAAAGAGCTTCAGGGAGTCACTCATTTCCAAACAATTACTGTCTCTACACAAGTGTCTGTCACAATGATAAATTCTCTAAAATACATATTAAAAGGGGGAGGGAGAATAAAACTTATAGGAGTGGTTGATTTCTATCTACCTGTTGTGCCTTTCATGTTGTTGTGCATTTAATCTTCTGTTCCTGTGCCTATTCTCACAATTTTAAAATGACATTTTCTCAGCAACTCCGGACCATGGCCAAAGGGCAGCCGGGCTTGACTTCTGTATACCAGAGACTCCACTTCCTGTCCAAACAGTGTAGTGTAATGGTTAGGGAGCTGGGCTTGTAACTCAGAGGTTGCAGGTTCAATTCCCAGGTGGGGCACTGCCAAAGGGCACCCTTGAGCAGGGTACTTCCTGTAACCTGAATTGCTTCAGTAAAATATCCAGCTGTATAAATGGATTGTATGTAAAAAAACCTGAATGTATGCTGTGTAAATGGATTGTATGTAAAAAATGGATAAGAGCATCTGCTAAATGCCTAGAATGTAAATGTAAATATAAATGCAAACACTTCAGGTGGAAATCCATGATCTCTTATCATCACCGCATGCCACATTTTCATTTTCGTGACATTATTTTCCAATGTCTACAGATATACTTGATGCAGAACACTAATTATTCGTAATCAAGCATCCATCTTGAAATGATCTAACCACTGGTCTATCCCAATCCATGTTCAATCCACATGGCATCTTCATGTCTTTTTTCACAAGTTCTGTTGCCCTCTCTTTTTAAGTGTAGCTGATCGTTCTCTCTTTCTTTCTCATCTGCTAACAATCAGGGTGGGGTGGTTATGAATGA
The DNA here is from genome assembly GCA_029706075.1 of Aldrovandia affinis. Taxonomy (NCBI): domain Eukaryota; kingdom Metazoa; phylum Chordata; class Actinopteri; order Notacanthiformes; family Halosauridae; genus Aldrovandia; species Aldrovandia affinis. Next base: position 3,350,777 of record JAINUG010000039.1, on the reverse strand, counting down.
CTCATCCGTGTCCCTCTTCCAACATAGGTCTTCGTTGACCCACACTTGCATTTTCATCTCATGCAATATTCATAGAATTCGTTCTCTTATTGTCAATATATTCTACACCACTTCTTGTCCCGGACTTGGTAATTCTGGCTCTGGTTATCTTTGCTGGCCTCCCTTATTATATGCAATGCTCTCTTCAACAAATACAGAATTCTACAGCTGGCCCAATTCCCTTTCTCCCTTCTCTAATATAGCTTTTGCTCAATTTCCTCCACTGCTGCTGGAATGTGCTGCATCGTCATTGTTCTCGTGTATTGCTGTGTTAACCATTTTGTTCCTTCTTATCTTTCGTCTGTGCTTTCTCCACATAGTCCTCTTTGTCTGCTGGGATAACTCTTGATCATTGGACCGAGAAAGACAGAAATGAATCCAAGAACATTTCGAATCACACACTGGCAATGCCAAAATCAGACAAGCATTACGGTATAAAACATGTTTGTTTTTCATTCATAGTATCAGGCATAATGTTGATATTAAACCTTTGGTAACTTGACTACCATTGGTATTGTAAATCACAATGAAAGAACTGCAGGTGACAGCCCAAATAAAGGCAGTAAATGAGGGATGCTTTAAATGGGAGCATTACCGCGAGTGTCCTTCGGAGGGCGCCACCCTGCCCTTTCCAACGAGCCCCCCTGCCGGTTGGGACTCTCCTAGCCCGGGACAGGGCCATTTGAGTGTTGTCATCCCCTACCCCCTCAACCCCCAGGTTACCAAAGTGTTGCCTTTTTTTTGCAGTTACCTGTATATATATACAGTATATATATATATGCATGGAATTTTCCAGAAGAAAAAAAGCAGTGGAAGTGATAATTTTTTTTTGCTGGAACATTTGTGAGGATAGTCTCTTTGTACCTTCTTTAAGACTTAAAAACAAGTCATCCTTAGCCTTACAGTGCTGCCATAGAATTTCCCAGTTCTGGCCAGTGGAAACAAGGTATATTGCAGATAGCTAAGACCTGGTGAGGAGCATTTATCCTTGTTGGTAGCATATGATTAGAATCCTTCCAGGAATGTGAAAAGCTGCTTCAGAATGTTGAATCGCCTGGATCAATGGGCACTTGATGAATGGACACGTAGGTAACCTAGCATCAGGAAAAAGCATCCCCATCACTTTCTATTATTTGTGGAGAAAAATAGAGAGGGGCCCAATGGCGCATATAGCTAGCTCACCTCACACAATCCAGCAATATGGGCAACTAATGGTGAATGCTAAAGAAGTGCATTAAAAAGCATCACCAATCAATAATCCTCATAGCTAAGCCTCAATGGCGTCTTCAAAAGGCTAGCGCAAGGCAACGTTGCCACTCAAAAGGGGCTATTAATAGACCAAACCTGCCCCCGTCCCATTGAGCTCCATCATGGACTGAGAGGTGCAGCGTTTATTGATCCACGGGCCAGGGGGCCGGAGAGAATGATTGGTAAACGAGGGCGGATGCACAGCTGGAGAGACCACGCGGGAAAGGAGAGACACCGCCCTGGAGAGACCGCATTGGGGAGGAGAGGGGGGGGCGCATCACTGGAGAGAGCACATAGGGGAGGAGAGGACAAAGCCCTGGAGAGACCACGTGGGAAAGGAAAGACACCTCCCTGGAGAGACCGCATTGGGGAGGAGAGGACAAAGCCCTGGAGAGACCACGCGGAAGAGGAGGAGACGCATTGCTGGAGGGCTTTGAGAACCCCTGCATTCTCTCGGGGCTGCAGGTCTGATCTGATTGAAGCTAAAGGGCAGCTGTAGAGGGCATATCTCACAGTGCGGAGCAGCAGGAGAATGGGGACGGAGTCACTCAGCTGACGGAGGCGAAAGATGGGCACTCTTGTCTGGGACGATCACACCACGAGCTTGCTATCCGCTTCTCATCTGACTGACAGAGCGCAGTCATCTTGGAGCCCATCTGCTTGCTTGTCAGGACACAAATGGAGTGTGATCTGCTTGTGAAGTGTGCTTTAAGAGTCTGTGCTAAATGTAGGGAGCAGCAAGTTTAATTAGAGCTCTGATACAAATAGTGTTGTAGGTTTATGGTAAATGATGGGCTTTCCTAATTCTACCCCATACAGTGCCATGTGCCAACACAGCAACGACAGAAATTACAGCCCAATTACACTTCTCTGACTATAGCTCTAAAAAGTAAGAACTACAAAATGAAGAATTTTGCTACACAAAGCACTGTGTAAAGACTTTTTTGGAGTCCCTCACAACACTGTGAGATGTGAGATTTCCTCCTCCATTCAGTGCAAGGAAAAGCACTAGATTTGTGAATCGTAGTTGCAGATTATGTTTATCATGGCTTGTGGAATAGAAAGAAAGGGGCTATTTTAGAATTCAGCTCATGATGAGTAGGGAACATGAGGTTATTTCATAAAGCATGAAATGCAACCCTCTATGAAGAGTCCAACAAAATAATTAAATTAAGATTTATGAATGTTGTATTGTATACCCTGTGCTAGTTTATGTTGATTGACACAAGTGCTGATGTCCAAATGTACAGTATATCATTATCTAAATATATGTAATTTTTATGCCTTTACATTTTACTATAGCTACGTAGCACTTAAATAGGACCCCTATCTGTGTGTGAGCAACAGATTTGTATCATAAAAATTGTTAGAGATATGTCAGTCTTGTCTGCTCTAGGTAATAATCTTGACCTTCATTACACCTCTCTGATTATAAGATTTAGATAGTAGCACAAGTATTACTCCATCTATGTGTTGTGTGTGTGCATGTGCGCCATTACAAATTACAGCTAAAAATACATACTCCAATAATCCCAGATTTGTTCCCCCCAATAACCAAATGTTCTCAGGTAATGCTAGTCCCAAATTTGATTCGATTTTTTCAAGGAGAGCAACAGTGTTATTCTTACCCCGATTACTACTGTTTTGCAACAGGGTTTGCCAGAAGATGTGATACTAGATCAAGACTTGAATGATGGAGGGCCACTTTCATAACATTTCCAAACTAGTATCCAGGTTTACAAACGTTTAAGATCAGATTAGAAGCACAAAAGTATCTCTCAAAAACAAAACATTCTCCAGAAGCAGTCAGTGTCACTGCCCTAGCTGCCTCCTGTCACCCAGGGATGTTTAGGCTAATACTTGCAGTGCTATTGGGGCAATAAATTTGAACTTTGCTTTATTCAGCCGCACGAAACTGTGTCTAGTCTCAGAACCCCCAGAGGAGTGTGACGGAGCGTAGACAGGGCACGGCCCTAAGGAGAGAGGCGTCATGGCAGCTGTCTGGATCTGTCTTCTTCAGCCGTGACTGGCACACTGCCCCCACCCCCACCTCTCACCCTGGCAACAGGGCTGCCAACGTCACGAGGCAAGGAGTTGGCTCTACCCCTTACTTCTTTCACACAAAAAAACGCAGTCTTATCCAAAAGGCACGAAAGGGTACAGAGCTTTTTTTCTTTTTAAATATTTATATTCTTATAAATATTGTTGGGGCTGTCTTGAGGGAGGATTTTTTTAACATGCTTTGTTTTTTTTACACTGCCTACAGTGATTTTGAGAGAGAGGCCAGATTGATTGATCTGCATAGCCTTATTGGCACTGCCAATAGACTTAAAGAGCATTATTCATGAGAAGTAGGTATGATTTGTGTCTTGCCATAGATGAGCTTGGCAGGAATTGATTTCATTTTCATTTTCCAAAGTTAATTATTCACCAAAGTTTAATTTATTTAAATGAGGTCACGTCTTGGTGTTATTGATTGAAAATAATTTGAAGGGAAAAAGGTCAACGGAACAAAGCTCTGGACATCAGTGTGTCTGAAAAGAAAGGAGCTTTTAGTGAAACGCACAGGCCAGTATTGGATGAGAACAATATATCAGTTGTATCAAAGCTTACAATACCTTTAAATTACAGGCAGTACATCAAAGTGTCAAACTGTAAATTTATGTACGTATGTAGTGCTAGAAGTAAGGGGAAAGAAATCACGATATTCAGCCTCCTCTGCCCTCATAATTTGTCAACGTTTGAAGTCAATCTCACCAGATGCCAATCGCAGAGACAGTGCGGCTGGGTGGGAACCTTAAAATGACAAATAGAATGGTTTCTTGGTGGCACGGCCATTCTATCCAAATGCGAAACTGAACCGTGAAATGACTAGCTGCATTGGCTTGGTCTTGGAATTTCATTTTCCATTATAAACATGCTTTTCGGGGGGTTTTCAGGCTAAAAATAGCAATATAGGTAACCCAGAAATATAACTGGACTAGATCCAGATATGGTTTTGAATTTAGCCTCTCCACGGCTGACAAATTAACATGCATAGTATATATAGATGGATGATTTGATTTAAACAAATAAACAAACAAACAAAAATGTGGGGAGTCAAAGTGCATTTTTGCCCCCAAAAAAGGGACTTTTTACATTGTGGTATTGTTCATTTCATACTTTTTTCAAAACAAACAGAAATATGAAAGACTCTTTTTTGTTGATTCGTGTATGAAATAAAAATGATTAAAACAAGCTTTAGCTTTTCCCAATTAACCACCGACAGACAACCTGTACCGTCCTTGGATGCTCTGCTTCTCCCGTATCACACTCTGGCTAATCTGCTAAGCTAAGCTAAGCCTCAGGTGACCACGGTACAGCCTATCGCATTCTGGGAGTTTACAGCCTAGTGCAGCACTAAAATGGCTCATTAGATGCTAAATTACAAGGGGTGGGGGGGAAATGGCACATCTTCCCTATTTGTGGAAGTTAAGTGTGTCCAGAGGGACCGGGAACCTTATGTGTATTCATGGCACGGTGTTTAAATGTCTGGGGGTGAAACGGTATTCTTAATATTCTCTGCATTATGCTCCCTGGTCACTCTATTACCTTAACAATACCAGTTAAGGAGAAGACTCGGAAGGGAATCTTTAAAATAATGGCATACATAAAGAAGAGGGAGGAACCAAAAACGAACGCTTGCATTCTTGAAAACAGACGGTACCAAAAGCCATTATTTTTAAGGAAGCAGCGGCCCGTATTGTGGAGGACCTGGACGGGGCGCTTTGTTATTATTCTGACACTTTATCAGAGCCCAGGCTCGACTGCCCGCGTCAACTATAACCCCTAATCCTCTGTCGCTCCGGATACATGCTGCCACCTCATTATTTACGACACCGGTCTGCAAATCAAAGCCCGGAAGAGACACTGCAACACCAGAGCCCTGTTATTTACTGGGTGAGATAGCAATTCAGGGAATGACTTCTGAAAATAGAGCAGTAATGACTGCTCGGTGGCATCTTTCTTGTTTAATTTCGAATGCCCCTTTTCAACAGCTCCTTCGGTCCGCCCTGCATGACACTGCAAGTTTGCCTGGAGAGCAGTCTTTTTTTTTTTTTTTTTTCTAAACCCAACCACCACTCCCCCAACCTTGGGGGACTTATTATCTTTCATATTTTATAATTATTGTTTCTTTTTTTAATTATCATTATTAGAAATGATTGCTATTGCTTCCTGTGCTTTTTTTTTACCCCCCTACTTTCCCTTTTTTGTGTGTGTGTGTGTGTGTGTTTTCCCTTTTCTATTCCATTCCCCATACATTTCTTCTTTGTAGTCTTTCTTATATTGCCCAGAGAGCAGTCTGACGGCCGGGCCTTAATCCCAACCCTCCTCGCGGGGACGTTCTCCATTTAATTTCAGCCAGTTAAAGATAAAACATTTTCTCTGAACGTTTTCAAGAACGCCCCTCCCCTGCAGCGGGCCTTGTGGGCAGTCGTAATTCGTTAACCTCGTCAAATCCATCAATCTCTCACGCTGAGCCACACGAGCGGATGCTTGCATGTACCGTATGCGAAACAACCGAGAAAGTGATGCGCCCTGTGATAGAGCTGGTTCTTTTGGTACCTGAAAGAGAAGGCGATTTGTCATTGTCTTCGAATGTCACGCCACCGGTTTTATGAGTCTCACACAAAAACATGGTCCCTGCGGTTTGTCGTACAGCTCGGTTTGCCATATTGCTCTGCTCCTCACTTCTTTCACACAAAAAACCTAATAAAAAAAACCTACTCTTATCAAAGTATGAGAGGGGGTGGATCAGAGTTTGTTTATTTCATCAGTTTGTATGCCCAAGCCAATTTTTATGTGCAGCAATATTGCATATTGATTTTCAAATTTTAGATTTAGTTTGGTAAGTGTGATTTAGTGATATTTCATCGAGTTGTGACTGGATTGTACTGTTTGTAGACTTGTGTGGATATTTATTGAAATTACCATGGCTATTCTTTAAAAATGCATTTTCTTGTTTTTCAATATTGGTATTATTAAATGTATTCACAGGTCCAGTGTTTTGCCATCTATATGTGCATCAATACATCGTCCGATTAGGAGGGTGGAATTGTGTTCTTTCCAGTTTTACTAGTCTTCCAGGGTCCTGTTTCTAATTGGAGGTTTGGAAAGCATGACAGTTCATAGAGCTCTTGAGCCCATTGAGGTCTTGGTTTGAACAAATAGAGCCCTCCATTCTCTGTTTTAAATCTTTTTAGAACATTTTCAAAGCCGCTGTAGAATAGGGCTATATTCATCTTTAAGCAACAGTACATTAATGAATAAATAAACAGATAACTAGATATATCAAATTGAGAGATGATAATGTATTGTATGGCAACCCCAGTGAGTAAAACACATAGTATATTTGTCATGTTTGGATGTGTCTCTCCTGTAGATGAGGTAAAAGGGGCTCATCTATAACATTAGCCAATATTTGAATTAATTTCCAGTAATATTTCCTCGTATTAAAATGGAAACAGATTCAAATTAAGCATACAATACAAATATGTGTTTAAATACCAGTATATTACAAGTTAATTACAGTCACAGCCCATCTTAACCCTATTTCATTAACCCTGATGTCCATGAGAGTCCTTCAGGAGCACAGACAGCACCAGCCTCTCCTATAGGCCTTCATCAGGCCGGTTATAAAGGCACAGCCAGCTGCTGCTCCGTTGGGGAGAGCCCTTAATTAATGCTGGCACTGCCTGTTTTGCCCCTCAACAGCCCTCAGGACCTCCAGAAGACTGGCCTCGCAGCCACCGTGAGTGGACAGGTTGTTCAGGGAGCCCAGGTCTGTGGGCGTTTAGTCTTGTGATGAATTATGTGATTGATGTTTTGTTTTCTTAACCCGGAACAATGAAATGCAAAGGCGTTGCATCATTTTGCTTTGGTGTTTCTTCTTGCTCATCCCTGCACGATAGCTCCACACAGCATCGAGACACAGACCTGTTTACCGCACCGCACAGAATTAGAGTGCAAAAAAAACCTTAATTGCAAAATAATAAATAAATAAATGCTTCCTGGCACCGTGATTGGAGTAATCTTCGGTAAATAAACCATTCCTGGCAGCATGATTGGAGTAATCTTCGGTATCAACCAATACCACCCCCAAACCTGCACGGTGATTAAGTAGTTCATTGATTTAAAGGCTTTGGGGTAATTTGGGGGGGGTGCATCTTTTATAATGGCAAATTCAATACGTATTCCTATAAATCTTCACCTTTAACCAAAAGTCTACGGTTTCTTTTTTTGCTCACAAAAAATATCCTCCGTACACAAAGAATACTGCAAAAACATGCACGGTGGGTGGAATTGAGCCAATATATTACGCTCGTTAATATTTACTATACCACTACAGGCCTCTGCAACGTAATGAGCTCTGGTCCTCCGAGAGCAGTCTCTTGCCATCTATTGAGTATAATGTAAAGTACACAGATTAGTTCCAAACCCCTCGATTGATTGGAAGTGTTGTACATTGTGTTGAGAAAAATAAATGTAATCTAAGTGTTATAAGAGTGAACCTGACACAGGTTGGGCCAGAGCAGGTCCAAGATGTAGGTATGCACTAATTTTGACACCAGGGAATTGCGCCTCGTGGCTCAGTGATGCTAAGTGACTTAGGGACCCTATAGGGTTTGAAAGTGGTGAACAAAACTCCAGGAAGCACAAGGTCACCCACTGTTCCTTTAAAAACCTGGCTATTTTTCTCAACCGACTGTGTTCGTGTTCTTCTTTGAAGGTGCGTAACTTTGCTTAAGGCTGAAACCTAGTCTAGTAGCATATTACCTCAAATGTTTTTTGAAAATATTCCGTGATTGTTGATTTGTAACAAATTATTTTAGGAAAAATATTCCTAAATATTATAAATGTGTTAACAGGTCAGGAAATGTATGTGTAATGTCTGTGCAGTCCATGGAGGCATGCAATTATTTCTTATAGCACTCTTCACATTTACCTTAGGCATATATCTGCACTTAGTCATTTAGCTGATGTTCTCATCCAGAGCCACTTTCATGCACCCGCTACTGTCGCATTGGCACTGTAATAATTATCACCTCTGCAAAAGCGTATTGTCACATTTCTGGAGAAGATATTCAAAATTAAAACAATCATGACTCATAGCATTAAAAAAAAAACATTCTTCACTGCTTTCTTTAGGCACTGTCAGCCGTGCTGCTTCCTGCGGATGACTGGGAGGGTGTCTGCATCTCGGAAAGCAGCAGCCTCGCACGGAAGTGTGCACAGCTGAGGGTGATTTGGAATCAGCCCAAGTGTTTCATGGCTCTAATGAAGGCGTAGACTGCATTTCCCTTTGTGGAGAAATGTGCACGGATGCACATTATAGGGCTTTACATTTTAAATTTTAAGCATTTAGCAGACGTTCTTATCCAGAGCGACTTACAAGATATGCAATAATACATGGTAGGAACAATCATAGTTAGCGCACGAGATCAGTGCAGGCTTTTTCTGTCGCCGGTCATAGTTTAAGATTTGCAGTTGCAGGAGAAATGAGAGCTGTGGATACCCAGCCTTGGGACATTGTCTATACCCTATTTTGATTGGTGTGCTTTTGTTTTGAATTAAAAGGGCTTTTGGTCAATTTACTTGCAATTTTCCTGCAGTGTCTGTGTTCTCCAATCACCATCAGTTGTGGTGGCTTCATGTGACACCGTGTCTCATAAACTAATAGAAATGGTGAATAAATGATAAGTATACACCCCAGTGTAGACACGCATGTATTTGTTCATGACAAACTTTAGAATTGGTTCATTGCCAGACATGTGAAGTGTGAAGACCTACCTGTTCTTGGAAATAAATCACAAATTGAGTCCATTTATATCTGGCTCTAGCCTGTGTTTGAAAGACCTGCAAAAATGGCCCAATTTGGCGCATTCGTAAATGCACTAAGACGGCAGCGAAGCCAAGAGCGTCGGAGCTGAGCAACACGTGAAGACGGTGGGCTGTCTGAGAGGCACAGAGCAGATTAAATGCATGTTACACCATCACGTTACCAGGTGTGGGCATCCTTGGGAATAGTCATCAGAACTGTCCTAACTATGCCCACATGACATTTTAAACCCATCTGCTGCTGCAGAACATTTGCATTCGATAATAGCCGCCGTTTATTTATGTTCACACATTAAGCCACACCCAAGTCCCACGATGCAGTCAAAAGACCGACGGCGTGTTCACGGTTCCTCGGTGGGTCGTTTTTGTGTGAAACGACTCTGCGAAGATGGTTTAAAGAGTTACGGAAATAAAGCGTGCGCCAGCTGGTGAAGGTGGTGCTCGGTGTGCCGAAAGACAGTTTGCGGACAACTGCGGACAGTTTGAAGAGCGAGCGCAGTAACCGGACCGAGGACGCCTCCGTCGACTAACGCCGAGGAGGCGCGTTATTCTGGGTGAGACGAGGCTAAGCCGCGGTTCTGCAGTGTTCCGAGCAGGTCACTCAAGTGCGAGGGCAATTTATTTCCCAGTGGTCATTCTGACCGCAGCGCACTCGTAATGTCCGATAATGAGGAGGCGCTGCATCTGCCGCGGTCATTAGTGAATCACAAACAATCTGTCACGGCACCACTCATAACCGGGGATCCTCCTCCCAAACGGAGGATAACAGGCCGAGAATGAGAGCGAGCGTACCCCGCAGTGCAAACTTCATAGCGGAAAGAGTCTGCAAAACAATATCAATATTGTTGTTTATGCCACAGTATGGCACACCAAACATATTACTCAAGATTTCAAAGCTATTTAGAAGTTAAGGAGTTGGCTAAATGTGAATATCTGAGGAAGTGTCCACTTGAGCGTTAAGGTTTCATATACATTTACATTTTATATTTTAAGCATTTAGCAGACGCTCTTATCCAGAGCTACTTACAAGATGTGCATTAATACATGGTAAGATCAATCATTGTTATGTTTTGTATTGCATTGTTAAAACGTATTGCAGGCGTCTTATTGTCATTGTATTATTTTTTTTATTTTTAGAACAAGTAAACAGTGGTGTCAATTGACTAGATGGACAGTGTTCAGTGGTAGTGGAGTCTGAAGAGGTGGGTTTTGAGTCTCTTGCGGAAGATTGGAAGTGATTCCGCAGTCCTGACCGGTCCATTTTTACCAATGAGGGACCAGGACAGAGAAGAGGCGAGACCGCATTCCAAGGGATAAGTCTGAATATGGCCCTGTAGGGCGTGATGAAACTGGAGGTATGGGGGAGCAGTACCTCTGACTGAGTTGACTTGAATTGATGCGTTGGGGAGCCACCAGAGAGGAGAGTAGAGGGGTGACTAACTTCGTGGAGCCAGCCGTTCTGGACTATTCTTGATGAAAACCTGCCAGCAAGGAAATAAACGTGAACTGCTCCTGGACCAGGTTTTTTGGGTGACGTAGCATCCTCCGGATGTTGTGGAGGGAGAAAATCCAGGTCCAAGAGATCGCTTTGGCTCGAGAAGCACCCAGGGTTACCCCAAGACTGGTAAGTGGCCAATCATTGTTATGTATTTTTCTTGCATTTGGCTTCAGTGGAAAAAGTTTGGACACCCCTGTATTAGACAATGTATGTGCAATTAAAATGAAGCAGAACATTCTGAGACAAGTGAGCCTGCCTTCGTAAGCATTTTAATTCTGATGTTGTGTTCGATTATGGTTGCTGTTTAGTCAGTGGTGGTTGGCAACACCAAAATGGCAAATACATGGTACGATGTGGGAAAGAAGTACCACTGGAGCTCCGATGTCTCTAACCTTGACCAGAATCTGGTCTATGACCAGGGTCTATTTATTACACTTTAGTGAGGGTTTGGTATATAGAACCCATAAATATACAGTAATAAAATCACATTGAAATAAACAAGCATTATAAAAAAGATATATCATCCAACGGGGGGAAACAGCATCCATCGAGTTGTTAACCGGTCTTTTAATTTCAGTAATATTGCAAGTACTACTACCAGGAGCCTTTGTTTCAGAGTCGAACCACATCTAAGACTTTCTATATATTTTACACAGACATATACACTTTAACAGAACTTATTTCACCAATTTCATATACCCTTGATTCAAGCACAGGGCCAACCAGCTGCATTCCACATTTTTCATTTTAGGTGTGATCACTACCGTACTCCCAAAAACCTACAATGAAAGACCCATCCATTTCCGATTTTGTATTCTTCAGCATATTCCTCTAATGCTTTTCATTCTGTACATAGACAACACCCTGAACCTGGAGACATTACTGAAGACACCTCCAAATCCGATCCAGGTGTTGTGCACCTCCCAAATTTTAAACAACGCCAGGGCCACGTGCGGACGCCGATTGGTCGACCGGCACGATGTGCCGTCAGAAGTGGGATACCCTACTAAGTTTTCATAAAAAAAATTTTCAGCTTCAACTCTACACCACTGCCTGCTGTACTGGAGTGGAACGAGGCTCTCCGCTAAACCACAAATGCCCTGATGTTTGCGGACGCCCCGCTCGCCGTTTTTGACCGTGAACGCTGGACTGAGCATAAATCCATTTACCATTTGCATTTAGAAGCTGTGGAAGTCAAGTGAAGGTCTCTGCCAGCCACAGCGCACTCACGCACACACACACACACACACACACACTCCTCCCACCCCCCCCCCTGACAGATATTGAACCTTGTCGCACCAGCCCCCCGCCCCCCCCGGGCCCCACCCATGAGTCATTGCAGACAGAGATAATTTTGCAACAGGTCCATTCATCTGGGAAATGAGTAAACATTGTTATCTTCGGTGGGTATCGCGCCACCCGGAACGAGGAAGCCGGCAAACGAGCGGCATCTGTTTACTGAGGCCCTTCAAAGTCCCACAGCATGGGATCAGCAGGTCCCTGCTAGAGAAGGGATGAAAAACGTTGGTTAATGAGAAAACGGCTCGTGAGTGCTTACTATCAAAGAAGTTGGCAGAGGGTTGAGCATCTGTTACAAACAAAATTTACCATCATTCCCTGTGCATTAAGTGTTGCTTTTTTTACTGTGTTTCTCCGCCTTGGGTGGCTTCACGTTGTTTTTTTTATTACATTTTCCCTTTTAACAAATACATCACACTTGTCATTCGAATCACCTCATTGCGATGCTCACACTCAGATAATTTCATACATTTTTTTCAAATGCATTATTAAAATGTTTCATTCGGGCACATGTGCATCCATGCCTGTGTCCAACGGTATTCCACGCAGTATCAAGTTCACCGGGGCCGAGGAAATCGTAATTAGCAACGGCGCTCAACGTTGAAGGGCACAGAAATGCTCAGAGTTGCTCTTTTCCACTGCATTGGCTTCACTAGATTACACAAGAACAGTGAAGTGTGGAACCATGTATCAATTAGAGCCCAGTTGTTGGACCATTTGACATTAGGTCATACAGCTGGTCGCCACTCCTCTGCCTCTATTGTGGTCTGGAGGTCTTTTCTGGTGCTGAACCTGTACATGGGATTTCAGCAAAGTCAGCATAGGCATAACCATGGGTAACCATGGGGGGGTGAGGGGATGGGGGGGGGAGACGCACGTTACTTGTAGTCTTCAAACCAGCTTAATTTCCTTGAATAATTCCTCGAAATTATTATGAGTAGTTCACTTTCGAAGTTTAGTCTACTGTACTGTCTGCTTGAATATCTGCCTCTCTGCCAGAGAAGTACCCAGTTTACAAGAGATGAGCTAGTTAGCCAGCTGTAGAGCTTGCAATTCAGTTAGCCAGCTAGCTAGCTTTCTAACTGGTATGTCCTAGCCATTTAGCTAGTTAGATTAGGTGTCTTCAAATGTGGTCTGTACGATGTCCAGCTAGCTGTGCTTGAAGTATTACATTTAGCTAGGTGTTGCTTCAGATTCAGGTTCCGCCACAAAATCATGTTCCCCCTCTGGGCCGCTGTGCAAACATTTAGCCTTCTTCTGATCGATGTACTTGTTTATTATAAGGTAATTTTTTGAGGGGTAAGTTATCACATCACTCGTTGGCCAAATGGGCTGGAAAAACTATATGTTCCATCTGTGTGCCACAGATAACATTTTCTTGAAGTATCACACAAATCGGTAGGTTATTTTTAAAGTTACCAGTTGATGAGACAGGTACACTTGAGCGATTACAAACTTATTATAGGATGTCAAATATTTTCATCAAATAACTTATTTTCCCAGTGATGTATAACTGCATATAGCATAATTTCAATTCCAATAAAATGGATTGCATCATGATGGTAAAATGTTCACTAGTGCACTTGTGTCTGGAGACCCGTCACCCTTCCTGCTCTCAATGACCTAATGGTCATTTTCCATCTACTTAGTGGCAATCAGAGCATTGCTTGTTCAGTCATAATTCCTGTGATTGGATTGTTGCTCATGTGCAAACCTCTGTACCATGAGTGGGCTGGCTTCTATGCGACCTGATTCACAATGTTGTTCTTAAAATTAATACATTTGAGTCATATTCGCCTTCTATGGGGCATATAGGGGGTAGACAAAATAATGGAAACAACCCAAAAATATATGAATATTTATTAACTAATAAGTAGTTTTGCCTTCAGATCTGATTTTACTCTTCTTGGAATGTTGTGCTTCTTGGAATACAAATATTGAACAGTTTCTAGTGGGATATTGGACCATTCTTCAGGAAGCAAAGCCTCCAGTTCTTTGAGAGAAGGCAGTGGAAATCTACTCCACACTCTACATTCCAGAACTTCCTATACAGGTTCAATGATGTTTAGATCTGGTAATTGGGGAACCACTCTTGAATCAACGTGTATCAGAGTGTATTGGAGTAACAGTCGACAGCAGGCAAAGTTCCGTCTTGGAGGAGGCAGTTCCGTTCGCTATGGTTAGTGCTGGTGCCGGAGTTTCGATTTTGATTTCCTCTCAGAGCATCAAGGCCACACACCACTGTTCTAGACTCATGAAGGAATGAAAGATGAGGTTGAGGGAGGAACAATGAGGGATGAGTGAGGAGGGATGAGCGATGAGGCATAAGGGAGGAATGATTAGGGATGGGTGATGAGGGATGAGGGCCATTGTGTAGTATCAAATCCTGCCCCATCCCAACCATAGCCCCACCCTGGCCCCACCTCAGACTTGCCCCACCAAAGATGCACTCCCATCTCTAAGTTGTAACATCTAAATGAAGTCACCTACTCTTACCTACTGTATTTTTTATTATATTGTTATTACTTTTAATGCAAATGTAATACCACTTGTTACCTATTTTACAGCGTATTATCAAGATCTTGTCAAACTGCATACATATGTTGGTTAGCAGTTTGCCTGTTAATGGTGCATATTTGGTTGTAAAAACACAACAGGTCCAGCAAATTGGTAATTCCTATTTCTGAAGAAAAATATAAGGCAGTGTACAGTGTGTGTTTGTTATGTTTTGCAACGTTTGTTCTGTTAGTTTTTTGCATTTGATTATTTGCTCATCATTACGGTTCATTCACGTCTGTTTCCCTGTCTGTCTGTGCTCCGTGTTTTTCGATATCCACTCCTCGTCTTTGTTATTGCACTATTCGGGTGATTGCGACTTTACGGGTTTTCTGTTTTCCTATCTTGTTTACTTTCTAAACACTCTGTATATATTAGTTAGATGTATATGGTACTAATCTACTAACATTAGGGATTTAGATTAAGTTACTAACATTACTAATTACTAATTATCTCACGCTTCCATCTACCGCTATCATTCTCCCTCTCGTTGTACGTTTCTCTCTTTTCGCCTTATCTGCACGCAGTTTCTTTCTATGCGTCCCTCCCCTTCGAACTGTGCACGTGTCTGCCTGCTCTTCCAGGTCGTGTATTTTTAGTGTGTCTATGTGCTTCCCAGTCCGTGTCTTTCGTTTCCCCTCGTTATTGTATTAGTGATCCCTATCGTTCTCACCTGTGTTCTTGCCCTTTTCTCCTCCCAGTCACACCTGATTCCTATTGTGTTTCCCTTCCCCGCTTGTATTTAAGTTCCGTGTTTGCTTTCATTAATTGTCAGAACGTTGATCATTATTCACTGTGCCGATTGTTTGTAAGCCAGAGTTTATTGTATTTTCCGAGACACCCCTTCTGTTTGACTTCGAGTTCGCCTTCCGATTTTGTTTGTTTGCCTTTCTGATCATTTGGTTTTGACTTTTGTATTGCATTTTTGACTACTCTTTTGGATTTCGATTTTGTACTTTTTCTGACTCTGACTATCGGCTTTTGAACCTCGCCTGATCATTAAACGTCCCTTTACTGCCTTATCCTGGTCTGCGTCTGGGTCCCTGTTCGGTACTTCACAGTGTTTCAGATTGCCATTGCTTCCCAGAAGACAATGCACTCAGTCATGTTTTGCACGAGAGTGGAGATTTGGGTTATTGATCTTCACACCTGCACCATGGTACAGCCCCCCCCCCCCCCCCCTATACCTATACTGTACGGCACTGAGCATGAGCACTGGGAAAATAGGAGCGGCACCTTAGGCTTAGTCTGACCATTCACACATCACATCACAGATGGTGATTCATACTTATTTGTAGATGTAAGGAATTAACCACACCAAGCCGGGCGTTCTCAGGATATATACGCACGCCTGGGGTGGTATTAGCAAGCTATGTAACAGATAATTTACATGACAGAGAAGTGTTACAGTACCTAGCTAAGTACTCAAAACATGTTCTACCTCTACGATATGATTCAAAGTTACAAATAACTTATCACACAAACCACGTTGGTGTGGGAGTTGCTGTGGCCAAGTTCACTATAAAGGCAGAAGTTATAGAAGTGGGATAACTAGCAATATACATTTCTGGGTACATTAAAAACAATTCCACTAAATTATTGCCATCTTTAGATCTAAGGAAACAAGTCCTATTGCTTCAGCAAACCCCCACACAGACTTTTTGATTGATTGTCTAGACATTAATTTTGTAACTAGACTGATCTGCAGATGAGCTGATGCATCCGTTTGAATTTGGAATCCTGATTGTAAAAATGAGAAGAAGTTCCGGTGCTGAACTAACGTTGATTCTTGTTTATGTGGCGTCTGTCTTTGGGCAAATTAATATGGAACTTGTTTTTAGAAGTGATAAGGATTTACCCATGCCTATACATGATATATATGCACGGCTGTTAGCCAATCAGAATCGAGTATTCATCCAAGCCGTGGTATAATATGAAATAATGTCATGTATGTGTGTCATGCATTTTGTATGCTGTATGTTGGTGTTTTTCCTCTTTCCGGCTGTGTGACAGCACATCACTTGCATAATCATTTTTGTAATTCAAAGAAGGATGACTATGTTATTCAGTTGTCTTGTTCTGTTTTTCTCAGCCTGTGGGTTTTATGTTGTCTGAGATGCTGTGGGTTCTAAGTTGTCTGGTATTAAACTGAGATGCTGTGGGTTCTAGGTTGTCTGGTATTAAACTGAGATACTGTGGGTTCTATGTTGTCTGATATTAAACTGAGATGCGTGGGTTCTATGTGGCAGGCATTAAACTGAGATGCTGTAGGTTCCATGTTGTCTGGTATTAAACTGAGATACTGTGGGTTCTATGTTGTCTGATATTAAACTGAGATGCGTGGGTTTTATGTTGTCTGGTATTAAACTGAGATGCTATGGGTTCTATGTTGTCTGGTATTAAACTGAGATGCTGTGGGTTCTATGTTGTCTCAAACTGAGATGCTAAACTGAGATGCTATGGGTTTTATGTTGTCTGGTATTAAACTGAGATGCTATGGGTTCTATGTTGTCTGGTATTAAACTGAGATGCTGTGGGTTCTATGTTGTCTGGTATTAAACTGAGATGCTATGGGTTTTATGTTGTCTGATATTAAACTGAGATGCTATGGGTTCTATGTTGTCTGATATTAAACTTAGATGCTGTGGGTTCTATGTTGTCTTGTATTAAACTTAGATGCTGTGGGTTCTATGTGGCAGGTATTAAACTGAGATACTGTCTGTTTTATGTCGTGAGGTATTAAACTGAGATCCTGTGGGTTTTAGGTTGTCTGGGCACCGCCTCTACAGAGCATGATCCGTCTCCATCCTCGCTGTGCCAAAAGGATTTCATTCGCAGCACACAATTGTGTTCGGGTTTACACCTAACTTATCGATTTCCCCCTCGTCTCTGCTCCTACGGACGTGGTGTGTCTGCTAATTGGACGTGGGGAGCCATTAAGGATTCAGGGCAGCGCTCGAAATTGAATGAGGACACCCATTATGATCGAGGATCTTTTGTATTCTGAGTAGTATCCCAGGCGTGGCAGGCTGTGCCTAGCACTTGGCAGTGAGCCGATCTACACCATTTATGTTAACCCTGTGAGGAGCAAAAAAATCAGTAGTCAGCTTTTTTTTTGTCTTTTTGAATGCTATTTCTACTTTTTCTCCCCCCAATTTGGAATGCGCAATCATATTCTAAGTCGTGCTCGCTGCAACCTCGCCTGTCAATTTGGGAAAGTGTAGACAAGCGCACACTTTTCTCCCAAATACACGATGTCAGCCTCCTCTTATTTTCACACCCCAGTCTACAAGTTAAGCTTGCACAGACATGAGTTGGGCAGGTGTGCAGCTTTATACTGGCAGACCAGGGTGCCAGTGGGGATTGACCTGTGGGGAAACACCCCCCACAAAAAAATGGAGATTGTGATATGTGATTATTTTTACATAGTGGAGGCTTCGGGCAACATTTTAGAAGTGATCAAGATCAGAATGGGTCAGCGCTGGACTTTGATTTAAATCACTGGTCCTGGCTTATCAAGCTTATCAAGTCAGAGACTGCCACATTTTTTAGAGGAACTGCTCCCTCCTACCTTCCAGTCACTTATCAAAAAATTGCGCCCTCCTACACCCCAGCCAGACCCTGCCCTCTGTGTTTTTGTCTTCCGCCTCCTCGGAACTCAAGCAGACTAAAACACAAACTTCGACTGTCCGCATGAAACCAGGCAAAGAGCCGGCGCCCGGCAGCCACCCCTCTAGAGGAACTGCTCCCTCCTACCTCCAGTCACTTATCAAACCCTACACCCCAGCCAGACCCCTCTGCGCCTCTTCTGACTGTCCTTCCCTGCACCCACCAGTGGTGGAACAATCTTCTGCACTAGGTCAGGACCGCAGAATCACTGGCCATCTTCCACAAGAGACTCAAAACCCACCTCTTCAAACTCCATTACCACTAATTGTTATCACCACTGCTTTCATGTTCAATACTGCATTTTGTAAAATGCATCTATGTTGATGACTGTCCCCACCCAAAAAAAAAAAAAAAAAAAAACTTTTCCCACCTTGTGTTACAGGTATGGTTTGCATCTGCCAATGATTATGTCTATTACTGTGTCACGACACTGATCTCCGGCGCTGACTATGATTAATCTTACCATGTATTAATGCACATTTTGTAAATCGCTCTGGATAAGAGCATCTGCAAAATGTCTAAAATGTAATGTCATGTAAAATGGTCAGTCTGGTATTGCTCGGAGCCACAGAGAGGGCTGACCATGTCATTTATGTTGTTCAGTGACCCAAACTGAAGAATGACAGTATCCTGGTCTATTTCTGCATTCAAAGATTTCAATCAGTTGGGAAAGGTTCACGCCTCATGATCAGTGCTTGAATTAGGTTAAAATAAGTACAGGGACTCACTTTTTCAGGTCTGCCGCTGTGGCAGGCGATTGACAGGGACGGCCTGACAGGACTCCATCGCTTGTGATAACACTCTCGTTCTCCAGACAGTTTGCGTCTGAGCTAGCCAGTGGTGGATTATCCTGATAATTTATTTTTATTTTGCCTGACGCATTATTTAGCCATGCTAACATTTTAGATATTAGCTATTATCAATGTAAAACATTTGATGTCAACTAATTTGAACGTCTCGCTATATCCTTAGCCACAACGCACTGCTAGTACTAGCCTACATGTAATACATTAGCTAGCCTATGTCACACGTGAGTTGTAATCTGGGAATTGTAGTCCACTGCGGACCTTGGACATGCATTTTGCAGCGCATTTTTATGGAAATATGATTATTGGGTGTAGAATACTCTTTTATGACCTGAAAGCCAGCACTCACAATTAGTAAAATGATGCATCCATTTATATTTCTAATTAATACACTATAGGGACTAGCTGCACTATATGCATAGATACAATGACGCGTTTCTTCCATACTTGTACCGTTGTGTGTATTGTCTGTGTTGAATGAAAGCAGCTTTAATTGAATTCTGTGAAACAAGACATATTATTATCTAAACAAAGAGTGGCTCTTTGTTATTAACAATAACTTAACCCTAGGACTTTGGCTAAATGCACACTGCAAATGGTCATACACTTTGATTCACAGTGTTTTGGTGAAAGTCCATCTATGCTTTTGCTCTTTGATTCCCCATCAGTTACAGGCTGAACAACAATTTTACGGAAGGTCATTGTGCGGGCAAGCAAAAAGAAAATTGTATTATTTTTAAGTGTATAATTTTCCATTTGAACATTGTTTCCCCCATAAAGAGTTATTCTAGGCTTCGAGAACGACCAGAACAACTCTATTCTGAAGGGATCAGAAAACTATTGGAGAGACAATAAAGAAAGATCAAATCGTTTCAGTACCAGAGGGAGATCTAAACTGTGACTCACACAGTACCAACACTGCCGCCGAAGTGAAGTGGAACTAAAACCGTTCGAAGTTGACAGGTGGATTTAAATGGAATATAAAAAGCTTATAGTAAGGACATGTTTGCGTAAAATCATTTCCAAACAGTGGATAATCAAATTACACAGAATTTAACAGCAGTTGTTAATGACACATTTCTGTCTCTCTAATCTTTTGCGAGCTGGTTTTGTAGTTGGCCAATATTATTCTTCGCTGCAGTGTAAATAGCCTATTTCACTTCGCCTTGCAAAGAGCGGCACATTGTCATACACAAATCAAGGCGGTAAAGTTTTAGTCACTTTGCTGTTCTCTTCTGTTTGTATTTACTGCATAATCATAAACCTGTTCCGGGGTTATGGGGACAAAAGAGTAAACTGTAATGGCTTCTTTTATTATTATAGAGCAATATGAATAGATCTTCTAAATATACTACAGACAAGCAGGGCCAATTAATTTGAACAACCTTACTGCAGAGGCGTTCAGACAGTTCAGATTTCAATGGGAGATTCCAAGATGCCCAAATTAAAGGGTTTTCTCAATTAAATGACTACATTGGTGTCCCACCTATCAACCACAATTATGCAATTAAGATTTAATTGCACAGGTATAATCTTATTTTTATGGGGTTTGTTTTAAAGCTTTTCCCCCTTTTTCTCCCAATTTGGACTATTCCAAACGTATTTTGAGCTGCGTATTTTCTGCTGTCAATCCGGGAGAGCGCAGACAAGCACACTCCGAAACACGTGACGCCAGCTTCCGCTTCTTTTCACGCCGCAGTCTACAAGTTTAGCTTGCACAGACACTAGCTGGTCGAAGACACTTCATGCACAGCTTTATATTGGTAGGCCTTGGGCACTTGTGTGTGACAAGACACGGACAACCCAGCCAACTGAATCCCTCCCTCCCTGGGCGACGCGACCGCCAGTTATGCGTTTCCCACGCTGGGCTGTTGGAAACAGTTGGCGCTCATCCACACACTGTCTTGACAGGATGAGCCACCCAGCAGCCCCGTATAACATTATTTTAATGATGTTTTCCATTAAATGTGGTCAACTGTTATAAGGGTTTAAAATTATATTGATTTCTATAAAACTTGCACCGTCAGTTTGTGAGATGCTGTTACAGTTGCGTCGGTCTACTGATTGAATTAAACAGCGTACAGGAGGCCCAGAATGTGCATTAATGGATGCATGGTCATGAACAAAACATAAGTGCCAGTAACAGCACGGATCTACAGCAGCCCAAAATCTCCATATATTAATTTTTCATTTCACTCTATCCCTCTAATTGAGTTTATAATAATAATACGAAGAAGAAGAATAAATCCACTTGAATCCAAATGTATTCAAATAAATAATTCAACAAAGGGTAATGGTTTTTTATATTTGAAAAAAATATCTACGTCTCCTGGTGAATCAATCAACTGATTTCTCTTCGGAGGCTGCGAGATAATCTGGGACACAAGCCCCATCATGAACTTGCAAACTGTGAGAAGGGAAGATGCTAGAGAAATGTCTTATATTATCACTCAGTGTAAAGAGAAGAATCGTCTTTTAACTACACCCTTGCCGAGGATAAAGGAGTGTGTCTGTGTCATGGCCTATGCTAAATATCACAATCTTATCGGGACACAATGAGTGAATGCTTACCGCATTATGCACTTTATAGAATAACAGGCTTTGATATCATTAAGCTCATGCACTGTCAGACACTTCCCTTATTGTGAGGCTGGATATCCCACAACACAAATAATGCATCTCACTGCACAGTGAGTAACCTGTGATGGGTATATGTCATGGTATGTGTGCAGCATTGTACCAATAACAAGCAGAACCCCAAACTTTGTAAAGGGAAGAGTCTGGGAAGTCAAAGCACCACACGAGGCGCAAGGCCCTCATATGTCAATCATGTTGGAAAGTAAGCTACAGGGGGAAGTAGTGAGACTGCAGAGGTTGCGTCCATGTTCTATAGGTACGTGAAGCCTTCAATATTCTGAGAGGAAAATACGTTCCCCATGGAATGCTGGAATGCTGTCAATGCATACAGTTCCGAATTTATAGTAAAATATTCTTGAGTATGCAGTTACATTTGACATCTCTGTCACAGAATGTTTTAATGACACAAGATGGTAACTACAAGTAAGTATGAAAATTGTTATCCAACAATAGAATTCCTAACACCGTTTCACTGAATGGATTAATCAAGCAGCGTTCTTATTAAAATCAAGCCGTAGCTTGATTTCATTATGAGAACACAAAGCACATGCAGATGAATAAATTGCACATTTATTGTAATGAGGAAATGAATGAAGGAGTGTTTGGAGGAAATGGGGGGTCGGGGGTGGGGGGATTTAAAAATAAAAACAAAAGCAAACACGCCCTCCAGTCACATTAGCCCACTGATACAAATTAAAAGAAGAAGGAGAAGAATAAGGAGGGGAAATTGAGGGGAAATAAATGAGAATACAGACTGGGAGCACTTTGCACTTCCCCCCGCAGCTTCCTGCGCTTATCTCCGGCGTTCAGCTGTGAGTGGGTGGGTGGTCTCCACTCTTGTGTCTGCCTTTGTGGGTGCTGCACCACTTGCATACTGATTGCGCAGATGGCTCAAAGCCGGCAGGGAGAGGGGAGGGCGGCGCGAGGCTCTCTGGCTGAAAGACTCCGACGGCGGGGAAGGGTCTCCTACGAGCTGACCGCTCCTGTGTCGCTGAACACGACGAGCCCCGCGTTTTCTTTCCAAATTTGAAACGTGAAAAGCGGATGAATTGTTATTAAGGATTTTTTCGCCCTCGCAACCCACCTTTCCGGCGACTTGGTCAATTCCTCTGTCTGGGCTGTAGTCTTTTTCATTACCAGCAGCTCAGACAGTTCGTAGATACCTAATCAGTGATTAAGGTGATTTGTCTGTAAAAGGAACATGTAACAGCAGTGGCTGAATGCGCAATATTATTTCGCCGTGTTGTGAACAAACTCGCGTTTCATATCATAAATTGTTGCTAAAAACCAAAGTGATCGATTAAGAAAGTGCTACATATTCATATGTATACACGGTCTCTTAAGAAATTGCTTCATGCCACTCTGCAAAATTCATTACTTCGTTCGAATGCATAAACATCGGCCAGGCTTGCTTATCTTGATTCTGACACAAGTCCTAATGTGGAGACTGACTGTAGCACCTTACACCGATACCCCATCCTTTAATTAGTGTGCTGTGTTTCGGCTGACCACGACATGGGTAGAATTAAACAGACACAATTAAATGGGTGGGAGAGAACACCTTATATAGGACACTGAAAGCAATTGCCTGTTACATCTACTTAAAGGGATTTTAGCCCAAATTAACACATGTTCATTTGCCTTCCTCGGAGTGCCACCAATTAAGCAATAATCCCAAAGGATAAATCAGTGGGACATGAAGGACTTCTTGACGTTCTTATTGAGCTCAGCTATTTTGTTTCGAATTTCAGATGCCTTTGCACAATTGTTGAACTAACCTCTCCAGAACCATTCTGGTTGTCAGTCTAAATTCGTATTGGTTTAATAATTTCTCAAGAAGTAACACTAGTGGGGGTTTTTGGCCTAAAATAAATGGGGTAAGTGCATATCATAAGAGGGGACAATGTAGGCTGCTGGGTGGCTAATCCTGTTAAGGCACTGTTCTACTGTGTGGATGACATCTTAATTTACCATTTGAAGCATTTAGCAGACGCCCTTATCCAGAGCGACTTACAAGATGTGCATTAATACATGGTCAGAACAATCGATGAGCCTCACAGTCTGGTATTGAATCCAGACCGTGCCTACTGTGGCCAGCAGCCCCTGCAGGATGATGTATAATTGGCCGTAGAGTTTCCCAGAGAAGGAGGCTGCACATAATAATAATATAATATATTCCATTTAGCAGATGCTTTTATCCAAAGCAACTTACAAAAGTGAATGCATACACTTTTCAGTATATGTGGTCCCAGTGGGAGTTGAACCCACAGCCTAAGCGTTGCCAACGCCATGCTCTACCTACTGAGCCACGCAGAATCACATATGGAGCGTCTTCCTATGCGCAAGCATAAATTGTTAGACTGTGGTGTGGAAAGAAGCGTCATCTGACATCACATGTTTTGGAGAAGGGTGCGCGCTTGTCTACGCTCTCGCGAATTGATAGCAAAGGCTGCAGTGAGCGTGGTTTAGAATATGATTTGGGCATTCCAAATTGTGAGAAAATTTTAAAAAGTTTTTACTACTCACAGTGTGCAGGGACAATGTCACCAAACCCTTCTTTCTATTTTCTATCCTTTCCAGGTCTGGGGTCTCTTTAAACATACAGTCAGAGAACCAATTTCATTTATTTTTTATCTGTTAATGATAATTCCCTATTCAAAACACCTTAAAGTAAAATGTATATTAAAGTTCTGAGGGGTTGGAGGGTTACCCCTCAAGCCAATACCTTACAATAGCTTTATTAACTTGGACCGCGTTGCATTAGATTAAGGGAGAAGAGCAATAATTAGATGTTCTATTTTTGGATTAAAACTTCTCCGCACTGTGGTTTGCCTCCTTTAATCTGTGTAAATGCATAATTCAAACTCCCATTGTCCCCCTTGCAGATAAGAAGAAAAGACTAACGAATATACATTTTCCTCCCAAACGATTCAAGCCGTAACGAGTTGTTGGAAATATTTCAAACAATTGTCAAAAAAGAGAATAACATACAGACCTGTCCACGTGAATCTGGAATTTTTCCAGAGAGGTTGCATTTTTATTTATTTGACTCGCATCGAAAAGGGCTCACTCTATTCTTTGATGTAAATGATGCAAAACTCATTATACTTTTTCAACGCTTCAATGCATAATTTTCGGATTCCCCTTAAACCTCCCTTTCATTAAATGGATTCGAGAACAGCTAATCCTACAGAGCTTCCATTAAATCCAAAATTGAAAGTCTCCGATACAACAACAAAGTTTTAAATTATGTGTAAGATTTGCTGATTGTGGCTCCTTGCGCATATCTCCTTGTGTGTGTGAGTGTACTTGAATGAATCAGCAGTTTGAACATATTTAGCAAAGCAGCTGTTCCAACATTTGCCCTATGCAGAAAACAATCCTGAGTACAATTAGAAGAGGAAAGACACCATCATGAAGTACAATTCAACATAATAAGGGAAATGTAGACCCGATCCGCCTAAAAAAAAGTAAAAAAAACATATACAAAATTATAGATTTAAACACTGCTTAAACACTAAACATAAGTAAAATCATGTTGTTTTTTTTTGTAGTCAAATGAATTTGTTCTGAAAGTATAGCTCAGACATAACGCATGGTAAAGCAATTGCTCACGCTGCAGACAGAGGCAATATGGAAACCATTCCTCATTGTGTTGCGTATCCTACTGAAATGGGAGTGATGGCATGCACATTAATATTACGGCAATACATTTAAAACCCCTTTGTTGTGAATTATATATGTATATGTGTATATATACGTGCTGCTTTGACTGGCTTATACACTGATGGAAATCTATTGTGGTCTAGCAAAAGTGCAAGCTGCCAGGATCCTGTCAGAATCTCTCCAGGCATACAGAAACAGCCCTCTCCCCTGGGTCTGACAGCGAGCCTAGAGAACATGTGGAGCAGTCCAGGGAAACCACCTGACTAAAGAAATCACAAGCCAGGGCTTTGCTTATGGAAAACATATGGAACTAGGGAAACTTAGCGGGTTTAGAAGGACTGCAATAAGCATACACAACGACTATCATCTGAATGACCACACAGTGTAAAAGGTAGTATTATTCACGTTGGATGACCATATTTCGTTCTGTATCTGAAAAAAATATATCTATGGAAACTGAAATATTACTTCTGGATGTGCCCTGCCCTCCAAACACAGGGGCTGGAGTAAAAAGCTGTGCAAGTGGATCAGGTGAGATCTACGGGGTGAATGAAATGGTTCAGCTTCAGAGGGCCTTGGAACAGAGGATGCGTATCAGACAGTGCGCACTGTGACAGCTCGGTCTCTCGCAGAATGGTGGTGGGGGGGGGGGGGCGTGCTCCAGGTTCTCCGTGTCTCCGAGACCCCTGCTTCCCCCGCGGAGCCCAGCGTCCCTGCCGGCTGCTCCCTCTGACCACGATTGGATGTGACAGAGCGGTTTGACATTTCCAGCTTCCTGACAGAGTCCTCGGGGGTGTTTCAGCCGAAGGAGGAGAACAAAGCGCTCTGTTTTATTATATTTTCCGCTCCTCGAGCTCTTCGCCTGCGTACACTTCCACCTCCCGGAATCCCTCGCCGGTGCTGACACGCCCATGCAAACCGACAGGCCTGCAGCCTAGCCTCAGCTTCAGCATGACCCAGGTGGTGGGTGAGGTGAGTTTCCCCCCTTCACTGTAAAGTGCTTTGAGTATCACCAAAAGCACTATATAAAAACAAACCGTCATCATCATCAGTCTTTCCTATATCTCTACAATATTTTAAAAAATGACTGTGTGTATGAGGAGTTCCTCCATGGCCTCCATGAATGTACATTTTTTTCAGATTTTTTCCCGTTTTTCTCCCAATTTGGTAGCTAATTACACCCTCTATTTATTTCGATTAACCCTCCCCGCACGAGTCCGCCGCTCGACTACTCGAGGCAAGCCAATTCTCCATGGGCAGCGACCTCCGTTTTTCCTCCGAAACGGAACTCTCCCACCCACCCACAGACTCCCTTTCCGTGCTTCTCAGCGGACCCGAGCCGGCTCTCCCTCCCCCTCCCCTTGGGGGGCGGACAGCCAAATGCCACCCCCGCTCGGGCTGACGACCAGGCCCGGTCTGGTAGAGACGCGGGTTTCGAACCGCGTCCCTGACAGGCAGTGCACACCACACCGGACTAGCCAAAGTGTGGTGCGTTAAACCGCTACGCTATCCACAGACTTGCCTCTGTGAATGTTAATCGCACACACAAACAACACAACCTACTTCGATGAAGCCGACCCACAAGTGTGAGGCGTGAGGACGTTGCGCGTTTTAAAAATGCAGCTATCACGAGACAGCGTGGTTAGCGTGGCGTTTGAAGTTTCCCCTTTTCATACGTTGCAATCGTTCCTCACACATTTCCGCACCTCTTATCAGTGCTGTCTCTTGTTCATCTTTGAAACTCGGGATGCAGTAGTTGTCAACCGGCGCACAATTAGAGCTCATTTTGGCAGGCCTTCCCTCTCTGTACGTTTAGTGCTTTACATTAAAGTTATGAGTGCTGATCCATTAGTGGTGGAAAAAATGCTGCGGCTCCACCGAAGCTGTAATGCGACAGTGCAATTCAAATAAAACCTTTTCATTGGCTCTCGTTAGCCGCAGTAATTTACCGAGAACAATTAGGCAACGGTCCGGCGAAACCGTTGCAGTAATCACCCAAATGCAAAATATTTTTACATTGTAGGTATACTAACAACCCAGATGGTGTCAGAAAAAGGTGTCTAAAAAGGACACTTTGCACACTGCAGAACTGTCCTACCGCAGGGATGCACTCGTTTGCCAAACGGCTGATTTATTAAAATTGGTTTCCGTGTATCAGTAGAAATGAACTCATATTTCCACCATAAAATAAAACACACCTGTCAAGCTAAGAGGATAACGTTAACAAGTTACTGGAGTAGCTTATTCGATAAGGGTAATTCATCTGCACTTCTCTTAAAATATGGTCATCTTAGCACAGTAATTCATCGAACTTTTCTGGCCATACATATAGCTTTTAACTTTGAAACATTTCGTATTTCCTATAACTTCCCCAGTTGTAGAAAATGTACACGGCATATGCATATTTGTAAAGAATCGAATAAAATCCCCAGTGTCCCGATACCTCACCAATATGTTCTGAGTACCCCGAAGAAGCAGAAAGTGGTTATGTTTCTGTGGCCCTTCGCAATGGGAAAATACATTTTTATGGAGGGGACATGATGCCAAAATCTCCCCTGACTACACAGTATCAGCATAACAAGGATTGTGTCCCTGTCTCCCGGCCGTGTGCAATGGGAGTGATGGATATGTCCTGGTCACAGCTCTCTCCGGGGGCCACCTCGACCTCCATTGGTCACCTGTGCTATGACACCCAGGTCCCCGGGAACTAGGCCCGGACCTCCCCACTCCAGCCAGCGATTATGTCATTATGCTGTCTCATACGTGGGCGGTTCCTGGAGGGATGGTGTGTGTGCAGGTTTTTGTTTCCACCAATTTCCCTAGCTCACTTAGCTGTATACACAAATTCCAGTTCACTCATAGATTAGACCACAGTACAACATTTCATACAGGCAAGCAGGAACAGTTTTCAGCTGTCATTCATGAGCAAGAAATGTAGCCAAAATGTCAGATCACATTACTGATTGGTCTAATGAAATAATTAAGAGCAGAATTTGGAATGAAATACAGAAAAAGATACGGGCCTCCTTGCCCACCCCCGGTCTCACTCCACAATGTAGGTTATATAACTTGGACAGAAGTATTACAGAGGCGAACAATCAAACTGGTCTCACTTGACCAAGTCCATTATGTCCGTAAATAAAAACTGAAATAAAATTCTGAACTTCAGGTACAGAGGACAGATCATTCAGCAGGGTGTCATTCCATGCAATGAAAAGGTAATTGAGAGCAATGGTGTATAGCCTGATACTCGATTATATAGTGTTTATATATCGTATTTATGTCATATCTTTGTATGTGACTCACCTCTGTCCTCTAGTCTAGTCTTTTAACAGTTCTATATCAGTATCAGGTAATATAGAACTGTAGTATAGAACAGTAGAACAGTATCAGATGATATAGAACTGATGACATTCAATTATATATATGACATATCAGATCTATATCAGTATCAACATCAGAGTAATGCTGAAATGAATGATCCATTTCAAAAGTATGCGTGAACTGATTACCTGCAACAATATTCATATTCTCTCAAACAGAGATGGAGGAATGGCCACACTGGTAATGCGTTACTGTACGACAGGACATATTTGAGTTTGTGAGTTTCTTGTATCAGATCTGACAGCGAAGCATAATGAACATCACATGTACTGTCACGTTACAATTACGACTTTGCAGTCCCAAGAATGTCTAAACCATTGTCAAAGGTTTGATGCGCTTTAATATGTGTTGAGCTATATCTGAATAGAGACTGTCAACACAGAATCAGAAGCATGTCAATGTTCATTTGATTTCTGTTCAGTGAGAAGGTTAATTAAAAGTTAAACGTAGTATACTGTCTACATTACAAGACCTGATCAAGTCTGTGCATAGTAGATTTAGTAGATTGTAAGAAACAAATGCATTTGTATAGCGCATATAGTATTTGTACAGTATATTACATGTTCACAAAACATTTGTCACACTGTCTGCTTTTCAGCAGACCATTGGATTAGGATTAAGTATAAAAACCAATATTTTAACATGTTATGTTGTTATATTGCTGTGTCTTGGCCTCTTTGGAAAGCCGTCAATGTAAATGATACCTTTTGCAAATGAATTTGCCTGGTTAAATTGAAAAAGTACAATATCAGTATATATATCAATAATATACAGTAAAAATACAAATAAAATAGCTCCTGAAACATGGCACGCCATCCAAACTCCCACCCAAAGACAGTTTAATTAAGCGAATGGAGCAAAAATAGCTCTGGCTTGGAGCCTTGTGGGGTTAAAGTCCCTGTGCTTGTCAAACCCATTACCACAGCTTGGTGATTCATGCTCTGTCTGGTACCCTGCCGTTAATTATATATGACTCTCCTCTTCATACTCAGCCCCTGGATTCCCTGCCCTCCCTCCCCCACCCAACCTGCTCTACCAATACACACCCGAACTCAAGACACGGGGCTGGGGTGTGTCACCTAAATCAGGGGTTCCCAAACTTGACCCTGGGGGAACTCTCTGTGTATGCTGGTTTTCGTTCCAAACATAATTGCAATTCCTGAGGTATGACGAGGTGTTAATTGTTTTTAATTGGGGATTTTTAATGGGGCGTCTCGTGGGGCGATGGTATACCCTCTTCATGTCACGTTATGTCAGAAGCAGATATTCATGTTGCAAAGAATGAATATTCAATATTAATTGAAGGAATGTTTTAATCAGTCAGGGGTGGGTTTCCCAAAAGCCTCGTAACGTTAAGTGTGTCGTAAGTTCCGTCGTAGGATCCGTCGTAAATTTACGCGGGTTTGCCAAAACCCTTTGTAACTAAAATAGCACATTATCTCTGTCGTTATTTAACGTGCCACCCGATCCCACACGTTAAAAATAAAGTGCTTCTTAAGTTTACGCTGCCTGCTCTACTCTTCACTACAGACAATGGCCGCCACAAAGAGTACTTTAAAATCAAGTCACTGTGAATTCTGGAAATGTGGACATTTAGTGACATACGTGGATTTATTTAGTTTATTCAATAGATTTGGAGTGCTTTATTTAGATACATGTAAAATAAGACATACCGTCATATTAGCATATAATATGATGTGCTGTGTAGCCTATATCATGACATGGTTAGCCAAAGCAACATAGGATAGCCTATTTCAGCACTCAAGTGATTATAAGCTTCAACCACGATACAAATTCAAGAGGGCAATGGCTCTTAATGTAATTTGGTTGAATTAGCAAAAATACAAACATCTGTATTTGTAGCCTACATGTACGGTAATTCTATAGATTATGGCCTACGTATTTTCATTGGTCACAAGAATAGCCTATAAAGGTGAAAAGTTTTCCTGGGCTCCATATTAAGGTGAGCCTAAATTAACTTGCCCCCTAAGGTTATCAATTCACTCAACACCTTATAATAAGAGCATCATGTAGGCCTACCCAGGTTATCCTAATCATGACAGCGGTTGAGAGAATCCTACATTTTTTACATTACATTACATTTAAACTAAAGACGCTGTCTGTCGGCTACGCCGTCCACACATACAGTGTGTCTGTATGTGTTACCACAATGGATTGTACACTTCCCCAAAAAACTAGATGCACAGTGTTGTTCTACAGTGTTGTTTCTAAAAACAGGACCCAGGAATCCATTGGTGTCCATTTAAAGTGGTTCCATGGGTTTAGGCAGTCACATGCCATACTGTATGGATTTTTTTACTATACAATGACACCTCTTGTACAGATATGAGAGGAAAATGAATTCTAAGATGATTTTTTTTTGTTGTGGTTTCTGCATCAGATAATTGTGTACCCTTTCACAGTGTAATTCAGCCCCCCTTTTTATGGCTTAGCTGGAAAGGTCTTGTCATTTGTTTCTGGCATCCATCCTAGTCCTAAACTGCTCACTGAAAGCAGTTATTTCGGTTGCGATGTCGTCCCATTTTATTTTTCTCAGTGTTGGAGAGATTGCCCTGAGCCTTTGAAAATAACATTGGTTTATGTTGTGCTACTTCATCCAAAAGAATTTGAACTTTGTCTTTGGAGAAGTGTTTTCTCTTTCTTGTAGGTTCTGCAATTTCTTTTTACTTTAGAGAGATTAATTGTTCAATTGTGTGCCTTTTTTTATTTATATATATATACGTATACATTTATTTTTATACATTTATAAATTTCCCTCTAATTGTATTCTTCAAAATGTA
The DNA here is from genome assembly GCA_029706075.1 of Aldrovandia affinis. Lineage (NCBI taxonomy): Eukaryota > Metazoa > Chordata > Actinopteri > Notacanthiformes > Halosauridae > Aldrovandia > Aldrovandia affinis. The sequence continues at coordinate 3,319,296 of JAINUG010000039.1, read as the reverse complement.
CTGTTACAATTATTTGCCCAAAAAACTAACTAGATGTTGCAGAGATTTGTCAATCGATTGTTTGATTATCGACTTGCTTTGCTTTTTGCCAGACTGATGCTGGGGCAGAGTTAACTAAGAAGCACAATAAACAAAATATTACCATAGCAGCTTTCGACAGCTTGTGAGAAACCCACATAGATGGAGCACATACTTTTCCTACATTCATTGTTAAGTCGCTAACATTCAACGTTTTCTGGAAACCCACCCAAGATCAGTCCTCACAGAACAAATGCTTTCGTTTTCTGTAATGTTAGAGCACAAATCTTAAAGCACTGAAAGGCTTGTAGAATTGCTATGATACAGTTGGTAGCAGGGCCAAATCCAGGAGTAGAGAATTAGGTCATGAGACCTAACCCCTCTAGAGGGGTTCTTCACGAGAATAGTTAATTCACTACAAAAGTAGTAGACTGGCATGATTTTATGAATGGCCACTGAAAATGTGCACTAAAATGTAGCTACCTTTGTGCCTATCACCACTGTCAATGTATGCTATATTAGCTAACGTTAGCCTAAATTAGCTTATCACCATTGTAAAGTCTGACTAAAAAGTGGTTTGGCTTCAGATCAGCAGCCTGAGTTACAACTCCCGCTGTGCTGAGCAAAGACTTTGTAGTAACGATGACAGTTTGACGGGTCCACTTCACCATCACACACACACAGAAGTAATGATGATGACGGTGATCAGGCGAGAAATCTTGGCTTTGTACAAAATCTTTGCTATACTGAAGTGAAATCATTTTATGTACAGTAGTTCACCACTTTTATTCAGTATTACACTGAATCAGTATGTAAAAAAAATACAACTCAGACTCATACAGACTCAAAATACAGATGTCATGACCTCGGTGTCCTCAATGGTAGATATGGCCATGGTTGGTACCAGTCGATTACATTCCATAACTGTAAAGCTGTATGAAATTTGCTGGAGTTTTGAAAATGTGGTCCTTGCCATGTGGATGTGATTGATAAAGTGATGTCATAATAAAATGGTTGTGTAGATAGCAAAAGCCAGAAAATTGGACACCAAGGTACCCCTTTCCCTAAACTGAGAGGAGGTCAGTGAGGCTTTTTTGATTTCTCACCTCAGCACTGAAATGGATGAAATGTTCATTTTGATCTAAGACCTTTCATGTAAAGAATCCATCCATGACTGGTGTTAAAAGTGCTTTTTGTTTTTTGTAGGAATACCCCGATGAAGGCTGCTTGCCAGCCGAAACGTTGGAAAATAAATTAGCACTGGAAATATAGAGAAATATGTGTGCAGATGTATTCATACTTCATACTTCACACATAATATAATGATTAACACAGAAACCAGCCCCAAACCAAATGTGTGGTGAGTGTTTCATATTGGGGTTTACCAATTCACTCGTAGGACAGTTGGTCAGGTCAAACAATTGATAGGAAGGAAAGAAGATTGTCTTGTCTTCAAAGGCTACTCGCACCAAGGACTTGCATGATTCTTAATCTGCATAACTCTGGCTCAGCATTTCACAGAAGCCTTCTGGCATTTTGCATGTTGACAGAAGTGGACAAAATGATTTGCCTGTGAGTACCTGACTAGTTACTTCACTAAACAAGCTAGCTTAATTTGGACAGATTTTCAAAACCTAAAACCAGGACAGAAAAAAAAATCAATACAGTGTTCTTCCTCAACCGGTCACTGTCTTTGACAGGCACTTTGAAGCTCAATATGAAATCTGTATTTATGATTTTGTTTCTGACGGTCATTGGCCAGTGCACATGCTCAAGGTGTACATACATGTGCTCCAAGGAACTGGCTCAGGGTCTGTTTTATTGTGTTTTCTTCATTGGTTAAAAATCACAAGCGGGGCAATAGGTCTGATCTTGGACCCGTTGTTGAGCGAAGAATGTAATCACTGCCATGTAGAATGCACATACCGTATTACTACAGCTTGGGGCAAGCTGGAAACTGGGCCTTTTCAGCATTTTGTTAGGGACACCGGGACACGCTGTTCAAAACCGGGACTGTCCCGGCCAAATCGGGACATTTGGTCACCCTAACAATATTATTACATTACATTACATTACAGGCATTTAGCAGACACTCTTATCCAGAGCGACTTACACAGTTTCGCATTTCTTTACATACAACCCATTTATACAGCTGGATAGTTACTGAAGCAATCCAGGTTAAGTACCTTGCTCAAGGGTACAACAGCAGTGCCCCCACCTGGGATCGAACCTGCAACCTTTGCGTTACAAGCCCAGTTCCCTAACCACTATGCTAACACTACCACCCACAATAGCAGCATGGTTCCCATACTTGATAACTAGCTAGCATACTTTTTTATTCCTTATGTTTGTTTGCCTCTTTTTGCACAATGTATTAGCAAAGGCAGAGTTGTATATCTAGTGCATAGTGTACCTAGTGCAAGTAGCCCATCAATGGCAGAATCAGATAGTATTTCAGGTATTTCAGTATTTCAACACACTGTGAACTATAAAGTGCTATTTGCTTTGCGTCATGGGATTAACTCATTCGTTGGGGCGGCCCCTAAGGAGATTAATAATGAAATAGCTTTTTATAGTAAAGGCTTAAAGGACACAGGGGAGTTTAATTATTTAAATTTGACGTGCACATGAAATTGTACAGTACATTCTCTGGCTTTTAATTAAATAGAATTACTTCAATGAAGTCAAAGAAATGTCACTAGAAACAGTTATATGTCAAGTTTCATGAATGTGTATTTGACCAAGAATTCTGATTTAAAGGTTAATTTATAATACATAACACGTGTGGATCAACATTGGTCATACATGATAATATGGTTCAGAAAATCTCTGCTGATTGGATCTAGTATTTATTATTTTATACAGTATGATTACATTTTGTTACATAAATTCATCACATTCTCAGTACTGGTGACTTGTGAGTAATAGGAATATTTCATATGCGGGTTGACATCATTTTTACATTTTCATATGCACCCAAAAATGAATGAAAATGAATGTCTTCAGGGCAATGGTGATATCTTTTGGGCACTCAAATGAAGCTACTGAAAACAAGGCACCATCAGAGTTGTATGACATGACTGACTAAACTATCTCTGACAGTGCTGAGTGTGTATAAAAAAAGGGAATCCTTACCTAAGGCAACTTCAAAACTAATACACTGATGCACAGTAAAAAGGAGAGCTGGAGGGGGGTAGGATAGCGTATCGGTCTAACGCACCATATTTTGGCTGGTCCGATACAGTGTGCACTGCCTGTCAGGGACCCGGTTTGAAACCCATCTCTACCAGACCGGCCCTGGTCATCAGCCCCAATCGGGGGAGGGGGGAGGGTGAGTCGGCTCGGGTCCGCCGTGAAGCACGTAAAGGAGTATCTAGAACGTGGGTGGGTGAATTTCGTCTCGAAGGAAGCGGAGTTCGCTGCCCCCTGAGAATTAGCTTGCCTTGTAGAGACGAGCGGCATACTCGTGTGGGGAGGGTAAATCGAAATAAGTACAGGGTGTAATTGGCTACCAAATCGGGAGAAAAACTGGAAAAAATCTGAAACATTTTTTTTTTACTTTAAAAAAAAAAGGTCTGGAGCACAACTGTTATTGTCAGATTTAAAAAATAATAATAATATATATACTGTATATATTTGCAGATTACTACTTGTCTGCCTGTGAAACATAGCAAGACAGTTGAAACCAGAATATACAGAGATCAGAATCTCTATACATTATAGGTTTCCTACACAAAGGTCAACACTGACTTTCCCAACAGTCTAAGCTACTATGAAACCAAGTTTTTACACCAAAGGCTATAATACAGTATCCAACTGGTTGTGCTATTTATCCTGAAAATCTTTATATATTTTCATTTATAAACTATTGTTGTGTCATTTGAACAGCTATTCATAGCCAGGTTGTTTGCACCTAGATAACCAAGTAACCCATACATTTTGGAAAAGTCTGCCATGCTAGTTGCCCTCGCTTAGTAGAGTGTTTAGTAATTAGCATTTAGTTTTGTCGCATAGTTTGGTTGGCAATAATTAGAGCTCAAGTTAAATGTGAGGAATATCCCTAGTTCGTGGATTCTTGGACTCTGATGGGTTAATCAACCTGAAGTAAAACAAAGTTGTGTCTAAATGTGCTTCAGCCCAGCTATGAAAGAGAGGAGGTTGGTGCTCAACAGCCAGTACAGTGATGTGCAGAAAAAAGGGAATCCTTGCCTTGAAGACAACTTCAAAACGAAAGACTAACGCACAGTTAAAATGAGAGCTGGAGCACACAGAGCTATGTGGCACAGAAAAGAAATGGGAAACACATGACTGATGTCTCAGTGTCCATGACACCTTCCTCAGAGTCAACACAGTACTGAGTGTGTGTTCGAAACCGCTCCCTATTCCCTATATAGTGCACTATATAGTGTGTACGCCATTTTGTAGTGTTGTTCGAATTCTCAACTGTTAATTTCGTTCAACTAGTAAAAAAATACCCACAATTCACAGCGATTTGTAGTGAACAGCGAATGTACCCTACAATTTCTCCCGTATACCACAATGCAATGCGGTCATGTCTTTAGTTAGCTCATGACTTCCATAACGGTAGCTATTGGTAGCTAAAACAGTGGCTAGCAGACAGCACCACAGTTGACAAAACCACACTTGCACATCATTAGAATTTCAACAATTTATTTGGGATTTAACATTCAAAACTGAACATGCAAACCCGATACTACCTCAGTACATTTCAACCTGCTGTCATGAGTGCTCGGTTTGTTTACGTGATACTGGGCGCATCCGCTTGCGTCACCTGAATATCCGGCACATTTTTTTAAACGCAAATGATGTTCAGTTGTAGTGTCTGAAAACAGTTTAATCGTTCACTACATGGAACACTATATAGTGAACACTATATAGGAATAGGGAATAGTGAACGGTTTCGAACACAGCCTGAGTGTGTGCCCTAATGGTGCTTTCTGAAGATGCCATGTTCAGTCAAATTTTGATCATTTTATATTTCAGGACTTGTTTATGCTTGCTGTTTTGACTAATTGATCCAATCCAATCAATTTCAAATGTATCTGAATAGTTGATTGCATCATTACATTTTGTCAAACTTTGCTGGTGCCAGATTGACTCTCCCTCTGGAAAATGTCAAATGAAAACTGTGAAGTGTTGTGTGACGTCCTGTTTGTAAATGGCCCTATACAAAAGCAAATCTTGATTGATTAAGATGCTGACTAAGCACATGATTATTATCACGTAATGACATCATTGTTATTATTGCATTATTGTTTGACATTTTAATCTTACAACAACATTGTGTCACTGCGTATTCCGTGTTGTCTATGCATTTCTATGTAATGTTATGCACATTAAGAAAACTGTTTCAACCCAAGGCTTTCAGGTAGAATCCTCACCCATTCTATATACGAGGGGAACTAGGGGTAATATCATACCTAAGGTTTCATTTTCAAACTCTCAAACAGAGATATCTTCAAACATTTTGATATCTTCAGGAACTATAGCATAAAATAAAAAACAGGTAATTCTTTTGAACAAGGCACGCTCCGGAAATGACTCGAGAAATGGAGAAAACCAAAACGCCAATTTCTTCCATTTTGTTTTCGTTCAAACTTGGATTTTCATTATTTATCTGTTATTTTTCCCATTTCCTCCATCACGGTTCGCAACCCTTTGCTTTGTGAGGAAAGCCGTCGCAATTGAAGAGTGTGACAAACCACACCGGGACTCTCTTGAGGAGAAAGCACTCCAATTTCACACTCGATAGAGAGCTTTCCCTCTCTTTAATGACCGTCAATCTCACCTTCTGGGGGGGAAAAAAGTCATTAAATACCAGTTTTTGTGTCAAGGTGCATTGTTGTGCCTTTATTTTTATCACAAAGCCGAGGTTTGTTCTCAGGTTAATAACATTTAATAATAATCCACGTTATCATTAATAGTTAGCAAAAATCTGTGTTGGGGTTTTCGAGCACTGACACTCATGAGGGAAATCGCGCCGAACATCACATACTGTGCATGGTATCTCGCAAAGTAGCGATCATCCCTGGTGCGCATCGTTGGGAATTGCCGATAGCTATTTTCCTCATTGTGTCAATGCTTGCAGTCAGAACAGCTCTTTACATAACACAGAGCTCAAACCACCACCTGCTGGGACTCTGAGGGGGGGAAGACTGCTGTAGTCCTTTGGAAACGCAGTAGATTGTGAAAAACAAATAACAGAACTGTGTGTTAGAAAGCACAGAGTTGCTGATTTCGCTGGAATGAGTTGGACCTTCAAAACTCAACCGAACTCGACAAACTATGCTTCTCCTCAGACGTGCAGTTTTCCAGTTGGCCTGTAGGGGGGAAAATGGTTGCAGGAGTGCACACATTTCTGCTGCAGGTGCCACAGTGGAGGGAAATAGAAGCCAAAGATAAACCATATCCATTCAGAACAGACCAACCATATTGTTAGAAAAATATATTGTATTTAATTAGAATAAAAAAATAATAGAATTTGACTAATCAGCTCAATATTATCTATATATACTAATATATATGTATATATATATCTATATATATATATATATATATATATATATATATATATATATATATATATATATATATATATGTATATATATATACTGTATATACTCTAAGAGAGGAACATTTTTATATATGAAACTGCTATAATAATAGTGATTATAGAGTACAGGAAAGGTTGATTTTCCTTACACCATTTTGTTGTTTTGTTTACTGTCAGGTCCTGTAACTGAAGCCATCTAAGGATATAAAGGATTTAAACCTTCACCTTTATCATCGAAAGAGGCCTGAATATACTAAATAACCTGAATTCACAAAATGGCTTAATCCCATCCTATTACATCCTACAGATAACACTTTCTCTCTTTAAAGTGATGAAATGCCAGGAGGACAAGCCACTTCAAGCAACCGTTCTCACTCCTTTCCAAGGTCAAGGTCTGTCATGTTGCTCTTCTGAGAGTCCTCCTTTGGATTTCGATGTTAACTTGTATGACTAACTAGTTCCATTCAGTTCACAATGTTGACTGATGGCCTAAATACGTGTGATGGGGAAAAGTTGAGTGGAGTAATGCAGACCACCCAGGTGTATGAGCTGACTATGTGATACACTGAGTCCCTGAAACCACACCACTGCAGTCCATGAAGCACCGCACTGCACTCACACTCCAGACTGGCAGTGAACTGCCACTGTTCCGAGCAACACCACTGGAAAGACACGTCTAATAAGCTAACCGACTATTGTTGCCGACTAGGCTACCAATTTTCAGCGGGGGTGTGTGAGGGTGGAAGTGGTGCATTTATTTCTCCATGTCAAAAGGCTGCTGGGGGAGGGGTGGGCGGCGGACAGGAAAGAGCCCTCTGAGGTAGGCTGGCACGGAGCGTCTCTGCCACTCTCCCTCCCTTTCTCTCGCTCTCCCTCCCTCTCTCTGTCTCTCCTGCTTCCTTTCTCTCTCTCCCTCCCTTGTTAAGCTGTGACTCACCACCCTGTCTGCCAGCCCTGCTCCATCATGTAGACACGGTCTGGGAGAGCTTCCTGACTACCAGCCAAACTGACTTCACACCAGACTGCATTCAGGTGCCACCTGACATGTGAGAGGCAGGAATGGCAGGTTCCAAATGCAATTAGAAAAATGCTGGGATCTCACCAGCGATCACTAGACATGGGGACCTGCTACAGGATTTCCTGATAACAGGACATTTGGAAGGGGTGTAGTGTGTGTGTGTTTGTGTGTGTGCATGCATGTGTGTGTGTGAGTCTGTGCATGAGAGGGCTATTTCTTTTGACTGTTTTGTGTATCTCTGTTAATGGTTTGCTGCTCACAAAGGAACGCTTCGCGAACGATTCAGCGGAACCGCGCGTTCTGAAGCCGATTAAACAGCATGTTTAATCATCGCCATAAAGGGCAATAATAATCATGTCTAATATAATGAGTGCACTTTTCATATTAAATATAGATTTATATAGCACAATGTGCATGTCTGTGGTGCAGATATATGCAGGCCCAAAGGACACTGCTCCACAATCACATTTGCAGACTCAATTTTCTGTCTCACTGGTTTCGCTCTGGCTGTGACTGGCGAAAGCCGGATGCGATCCTCGCTCGCTCACACACTCGCTCACCGAATGACTGGCTCCCTTGGCAGAGAACGGCAGTAATGTCGCCTTACCACTAGGGGGCGAAAAGTTCACCCAGTTTCTCAGTTCTTGTTTGTAGCATTAATTACTGTGATAGCATTCTGGAAGAATTCGAGGGGAGGTGGAATGAGAATGAGGAGAGGGAAGACGGAAGAAAGAAAGGAGAGAGAGAGAGATGGGGGAAAAAGCGCCGTTGGATTTTCACAGAACTGACAGGTCGAGTTATTCTGAAATCAACATATATAATGGAAGCAAGGAACAGAATGACAGGGAAACACCCGCTCTTGGGGCCAGCAGGAAGCACTCAAAGGATAAAAAGGGTGTTTAATAGCCAGGTGCCAAACAGCAGTGTGGGGAAGAGTGGGCAGCAAAACAAAAGAGACAAGAGTGTTCAGCGGCACAGCTGAGCGCTGCAGAAAGGCCTAATCATAGTCATTAACATTTCAGCGTTGTCTGGGCTTCGCGTTAATGGCGATTTCTCCCCAGCACCACGGCCCCGATCTGTATGTCTTCCCCCCCTCCTCAAGCGCTTCCCTGTCAACGGGAAGATTACATACATTGACCCCGTCTCTGCCTTCAGATCTTAACACTGTGTTCCGATGTTGCACAAATTGCTGAAAACGGAACCACTACCGCTTCCGTTTCAACCCTTTTTTGTTTTATTTCCTTGAGTCTTTTAGCATGTCCTGTGCATGTTCCAAAGGGTTGATGTCATTGTAACGGCCTGGAAGTATCCTTATTTAATTTAGAATGAAGCCTTTGCTGGAACCATTCAAAGTACACCTGGGGGCCAATTTAATTTACTTATGACTGCTTAGTATACATCTAATGAGCATGATTGCTATGCATTTTGTTTTGATTTCTCTTGTTTTGCTTTGATTATTTCGATTTCTTTAGGAGATAGGGGCAATTCCAAATACAAGCATATAGATAGGTATTTGGGATTTTGGTATTCCGCCTTGGTAGATATAACCTCATGCCCACATCACAAAGCTCCTGCTCAATTCTCTTGAGAATTTAGAATGAAATGGCAAGAGAGTTTGACTAATTCCTGATGAGGACACGGAGACTGGATGTGCTCCCAAAATGTTTTGCACTCCAATTATTCCATTTAAGCCATGTTCATTGACCTTGCCAAAAGAAAGAGAGGTAAATGGCACACCAGGAGAATTAACTCGATCCCCAGCATCAGATGGGTTTTAAAATGCGCTATCCAGGCGGTCGCTGTGACAGTACACAATTCACTCGATAATGGGGTGATACAAGTCTTCAGAAACAGTTAAGCCTTGATGTTTTTGGTTTTTTTACTTATGTAATTCACAGTACTGAGGATCTGCTTGAAGATTCCAATAATATAAAAATGAATATATTTTATTTTAATTATTTGTGGTGGTGTTGAAGAATATCCTCAATTTCACAGTTTTAAATTCTAAAGGAAGGTACATTGTAAAAAAAAGTTTGAAAAAATAAAAGAAATAAAAGCAAAATTGTATTGTTTGTCAGTTGAAAAGATTTGTCGACATGTCCTTGCAGAATCTTGGCTTGACAAAAAAATAAAAATAAATCTGCCATCAAAAATGATCAATAAATTCAGAAGTGGTCTGACCAGTAGCAGTATCATTTTATAAATAGGATCACACACACACACACACACACACACACATAAAAGACACAGGTAGACGTTGGACCTTGCTGCTGGATGAGAGAATAAACAGTGTTATTGGAGAAACGTCACTGTCTGATATCATCACTGATGGTGACGGCGATCGTCCCATCCAATCACAGGAGCGTCACCTGCCTTTTCTCATGAGTTCATTTTCCTGAATACTGAGGCCATTTCAGACTGTGTTACGGATGTTCCTCCATCTTAGCAGAGAGTAACCAATTACTCATTGTAAAATATTTAACCGCTTAGTGCATGCGCTTAGCAATTCGTAACAATTTAATTTTATATAGTGTACATAGATATATAATTAAAAACAGCCAATGCTGTTTTCATATGTTTGACAATCATGCAATACATGTTAAAGGTCACCCAGTTTTTTCACCCAGACTCTTCAATGATCTACCCAACCCCAGAGTCACCTAGGTTTTAAACACTGTGACCAGGAAGAGTCCCGGCTATCCACATGCACACAAACGTCTTAACTAGGGGGACTACCAGCCTGGTGGGGTCTAAGTACATGGATCCAGGGGAGTTTGAAGACACAGAAGACAGCATGTTTAATAAGACTGGTGGGTGGACAACAGAAAACTGCATTATATATATATATATATATATATATATATATATACGTATATATATAAATAACATTGCCATTATTATTTATTTCATAGATAAAGATAATCTGTCTCTGCCTCAGCATTGGATTTTCCCTCTCAGACATACCCATCTAACAGTATGTACAGATCACAAAGAGTAATGTTTCGCAGCCCTGATCTATGTGCGCTAATAGAAATGCCACTCAAAAAACCGACAAAAATAGAACATTTACACGTTGGGTTTCCTTTTCTTTGGCCTTACTTCTTTTTCTATTAAAGGAGAATGGAAAGGAGATTTGGAAAGCTTTATAAAACACTGTTCTATTGAGCTTTCTGGAAAAATAACATACGGTACCTGTATTTCTCACAATGCCGAATGACAACAGGAGAACCGTCTCGTGTAATACCTCCGCACCAGCAAGGCGGCAGACAGCATACACCGTAATTGGTGTTGAAACACTTCCTACCAGTTCATTGTATTAATAATCCATTCTTTGCACACGGTGGACATCCCTTGTGTTACAAGATAAGTCAATTAGTAGATGCATGGATGTGACCATCCCAGGCACAGTCTGCTGGCCGTCAGAGATTCAACACAACCTTTACATTTCAGACTTCAACATTTATAGTGCATGGCCCCTATATGCATAATTCCCCAGGCTACAATATTTTTTTAAAAATGCATGAATTAACAACCAGGGTTACTCATTATCAAAATGTTTGCTTCAGAAGGATTGCAACAAAAATCCTAACTTATCTGGACATACAGTATTTGAGTAAAGGAAGCATTAGGTAGAATTGGGAAGTGACAAAATAAATATGCACTGGACTATAGAACAGAAACGACAAAATATGTTACTGGTGATTCTGATGAGAATAAAGGACGACTAAAATCCATTCAATGTAAATTATTTGTTCATGTTAATACCACTTTTTAAGCTCATTTATGTCTTGTAGATCCCACACATCACATAACATGATCAAGAAATACCATAAAATGAAAAGAACATACTGAAAAGAGCATCGCTTACTACCACAGCAAAACGTTGCAGAAAAGCTGTTTTGCCAAGATTAAAGTACTGTAGCTAATGTAAACAGGAATCATCGATTCATTGCCTTGGTAAATATAAAATGTCATTATATCTGTTAATATTGGTCTAAAAATAGACATGCATTTGTAATGATCTATGATGCGGCCATCTAGGCTTTGTGCACCATTAATAACTGTATTACAAGACGTTTAATAAAGCATTGCATTAAAGAGCCCTTTAATCTGAGGTTAATGTAAACAGATCACCGCAAAATGCTGAGCGAGGATAGTCGCGGCCAGCTTCACTGCTATAAACAAAACTGTGGTCACCCGAGGACAGCTTCTGCTTCTCATTTCACCTTCACAAGGGTGGGAACTCACCTCAACCCACCAGCAATGTGTATCACCCTTCTGGCAGGGCAGCCATTTTGTGCCAGAACGCTCACCCCGAGTCAGGTGAGGTGGAGAGGGAGGGAATTATTGAGCCAATTAAACTGGGGGATGATTAGGTGGTAGATTGAAAGAATGTTGGGATTTTGACCAGGACATCAGTCATGGGTTGTCTAATGTAGCCTTGAATGGTCCGAGATGCGTAGGATGACACACTTAAATCATCATCATTTCTGTAAACATGCTCTCCTTCTTGTGTATATGTTCTCGCTTTTGTTTGTGCATCAATATGACTGCATTTGCAATACCTGCATGCAAGTTTTTTCATGTTTTGGATACAGATTTTTTTTTCTTTTCTTTTCTTGATGTATGTAAATGTGTGTGTGTGTGTGTGTGTGTGTGTGTGTGTGTGTGTGTGTGTGTGTGTGTGTGTGTGTGTGTGTTTGTTTTAGTTGATGATGTAAACTTCAGGGTCACATCACTTGTCAGATCTCCATTACAGTAAAGCAGGTCAGCAATTGATATTTGTCTCCAGCAAGCACTGTCCATAGCCATTTTGCCAGCTATTATATAGAAATTCAATTTATAGATATTGAATTGACCATTTAATGGTTTCCAAGCAGGATTGTGTTCGGCCACTTTGGGCAATTTGAACACACATTGTTCTCACATTTTATATTGCTGGCATCTACAGGTAACTGCCAAAATAAAGAAAACGCCAACATAAAATGTCTTAATAGGGTGTTGGGCCACCACAAGCCCCCGGAACAGCTTCAATGCATCTTGGCAATGATTCTACCAGTTTATGGATTATTCCACAAGATTTATACACCATTATTCCACAAGAAATTCCATCATTTCATGTTTTGTTGGTGGTGGTGGAAAACTCTGTCTTAGGCTCCTATATGAGTTCAATTGGGTTGAGATCTGGTAATTGAGACGACCATAGCATATGGCTTACATTGTTGATAACATTATTTCAGTGACATAATTAGTTCATCTTAGGCTGCTTAATGCAATGCTAATTAATTGTAGAAGGCAATTAGCAGAAATGTGCTTAATTTCCTAAATGTGCCTAAAAATCGTTTAATTTTCAAGAAAATAAATGCAAGTGCATTGCAAATGAGGATGCAAGAAACGCATGTTGGCAAGCAGTCGATAAGAGGTTTTCATAAATCTTAGTTAATTGAAATATACCAGCCTAGATATTGTTACAGCTAAGTACAAGTCTAAGAAAAATATAAGATGGCATTTCACATCCAATGAACAGAGAGCCAGGGAAAGGGAACAGGTTTTAAGAGTGGAATTGACTTTAATCAGAGGACAATGGGCTTGGCAGTGTGCCCGCCTCGCTATCGTTGTCTGGGACCCAACCGCAATAAATAGTTTGTTCCCAGTTGTGCCGCATTTTGTTTCGACATTCCTCAGATCTGCTAATGAAAGTATTTGAGCAAAGCAAGAGCCAGTCCGTGCCCCGAGTACAGGATAACGCATTCAGCCCAGAAAACTAATCATCTCACACAGCACTGACTCAGGGAAAATGTATTCTCAACTATCCGACTTCCCTTTTGGAAGCCATTCCGGCTCTGCCACTCCACAGCATGGTGGCATGCAATGACAGAAGAGGGGCACTCCCTGGAAGTCAGAGCCTGGAAAATGGCGACGATGCGTCGCGTGGCTCTCAGTGTTTTGAGGGAGGCGTTTTGATGGCGCGTCTTTGGGTGCGGGCGGTCACAAAGCAGGAAGAGGCACTGATGGCAACTGCGAAACCGCAGCCTCTGCTTTTTGTCCCTTTCAACAGCAAGTGCCCCTTGGTTCACACACGCAGGGCATAGCTCGTTTCCACCTGTGGGCCATTGTTCTGAAGCAGAGCAGATTTGATCAAATGTAACTATATTAATACATGTCAAATTTAACATAGAATGCAAAATCTATGGAAATACTTGAAAATACAATTTTCTAAAAAATTTTGTGCAATCTTTTTTTTACCGTTGAATTCCAGAGAAATATGTATCGAATAAATGCGCATTAGTCATCATTAGTTCATTGTATGGAATGACAGGTGTCACTGCATCTGCCACTGAGCCACTAGAGAGAACAGAAGGAGTAGAAATGCACAGCTTCATCTACTGCTTCCTGCAAGCAGCACTTTGATGTCTGACCTCTCCATGTGTTCATGCTATTTACCATGTACCATGTATAATAACCTACAATTCCTTGTACAAATGAGTCATTTGGTCTTACTCGCCAAGCAGTCTGTATGTTTAAATAGCATGTTTGAGTGTATCCAGTTTGATCACATTTTTATGGACCGGGGGTCACATTTTTGTGCCACAGCTACCATCCTTCTTGTGTTCATGTTCAAGGGCACTGGAGGGCAACATCCGAGCTGCAGAATCAAGGGAGAATCCAAAGCGTGCACTGCACATTCAGCACAGACACTAACAGACGAGCGCTCGCATGCTGAGCCAGGTGTGGTGCCTGCATCCTGAGCAGATATCTTGTTTCCAAGGTAAACATTTGTGATGGAGCCCCTTCCTTTTGAGGGTGGGGGAGGGGGGAGAGAGAGAAAGGGAGAGAGACAGGGAATCACTTACACATAATAAACAGGGTGATGATTCCAATGAAATAATGGCAATTTGGTTAGGACATGGGGGGATCTAAAGCCAGGGTGGGCAAGGAGGATCATATCCGCTTCTAGATTTCATGCTGAATACTACTCTTAATGATTTATTTAGCACAATTGTTTGTGTAAATTTACATTTTAGGTACATTTATCAATAAGCTCATGAATTCCAGCTGAAGACTGTTCTCGTGTCCCTATATGAAACATTTTACTATGGGCTAATCAATGAGTGTGCCAGCGTTGCTGCATACTGCTCATTTGTTCATTGAGCTAGGGTAATTGGTGGAAACAAAAACCTGTATACATATCGGTCCTCCCACACCGGCCCTCTGGAATTGCCCGCCCCTGATCTAAAGGGACAACAGTGAGTCACATTGTTTTTGAATGTCATCTACTACTGCACAACCCCGTCACAATCCTGGAGCATCCATTCAAAATTTGGTCCAGAGAGAAGAAGTATCTATCCCGCCAGCTCCGTCTCCCATTTAAGCAATAACCAATCTCTGCCTTGTTTAACTTCAGCCATTTTGAAGGAAAAAGCCACACAGTGGTTTGGCTGCTGGCATCTTATTAGCAGCTTGCACTAAAATCCAACAATGTATCTTCCTTCAAACTGTATGTATGTAATGTATATAGAAACAAATCCAGTGGGGTTTTTTTTTTTTTTGGGGGGTGTTCACAGCTTGGAGAGTTAATTTTGGTGACTGCTGAACTCGTTAATCTGTGTTTGTCAAGAGAGAAAAAAAAATCACTTGCAATTGTTAGTCAATGTTAAGGAATGTTGATGTTATGATTGAATACAGGCCAATATCATGTATTTCAATGCATTGCTCTGATTTCTGTGCCATTTAGATCATCTCAGATTTTCCCTGGAAGCATGGAAATGAACCATATTTGCTTCTTTTGTCAATAATTTATAATTAGTGAGTGGATGGCATATATATATTTTTATTTATTTTATTTTATTTTTAACGATTTTTTCCGTTTTTCTCCCAATTTTGTAGCCAATTGCACCCTCTATTTATTTCCATTAACCCTCCCCACACGGGTCTGTCGCTCGACTACTCGAGGTAAGCCAATTCTCCGTGGGCAGCGAACTCCGCTTTCCCTCCGAAACGGAACTCACCCACCCACGTTCTGGAGACTCCCTGTCCATGCTTCTCGGTGGACCCGAGCCGGCTCTCCCTCCCCCTCCCCCCTGGGTGCGGACAGCCAAATGCCACCCCCGCTCGGGCTGACGAGCAGGGCCGGTCTGGTAGGGACGCGGGTTTCGAACCGTGCCCCTGACAGGCAGCGCACACCACATCGGACCGGCCAAGGTGTGGTGCGTTAGACCGCTACGCTATCCGCCGCCGAGTAGATGGCATATTGATTATATCATTATAATCAATTATCATTGTACCTTGATGACAGTCAATGGCTGGCTTGGTTGATTTATGTCCTCAGCCCTGACATTTGAGTTGGCCAAATTAGCATTTCCGCCCTGCATTTTCATGATGGTCTTGTTCTCAATAAGCCACTTAAGTTGTAAACATGTTCCTTTGAAATAATTAGGGCCCTTTTGTCAGGCAGCTGCCCAGCTGCCGGCTCTGTACTAAAATGGTGTTCTGCATCAGACAACACTAAAGCAACACTCATTCGGGCCGTAACAAATAAGTGGCTTGAATATAAACTCATTTACCCGTTTCCACCTAGTAAAGCTGTAGTCAGGAGATATTGTTTCATAGAAAGCCATTAAACACAAATTATATAAATCCGATGAATAAACATTGGTTGTGTACGAGCAGCACAGTGAGTAGAGCCTTGGCTGCTATACACAAACCTTTCTCAATTGTATTCAGTTGCAAATATCTGTACCTTACTCTATCTGGAAGGACACACACACACACACACCACAACAGATACAAGAAAGAAAGACAACCACCACCAATCCTCTTTGGACAACTTTATTTAGATGGTATAGTATATTGTTGCTATTTCATCTAAGTGTTGCCAATTTCTTTTGCCTAATTATTTTTGCCTGTAGTTATTTTCATAGCAGCTAAACAAATTCAAAAGGAGATACTCATCCACTCCTCCCTTATTCTCAATACCCCTTGAAAGGTTTTTGTTGTTGTTGTTGTTGTTGTTGTTGTTGTTGCCGGGACATACTGTACATTCCCAATACTGTGTACAGATAAGAGCCTGTGGCAATAAGCAAAAATGCTTTTACAAGATCACCTGTGGTCATAAATATTACTGCTACAGCAGTTATGATTGTTATTGATATTGTTAGGATTTCAGAGTTGTTTGTGATTGATGCATCTCAATTTATGAATGCAATATGCCTGGGGTTGAGAGCACATGGCTTATGAAACAGGGTTTTCTAATCTCGGATTCAACTAATTAAGGTCTTGACAAGTATGATTTGTTGATTACTTGAAGACGGTGTTCGAACCAGTTCTGGGCCTAAACCTACTCCCAAACCAGCCCTTCTTGGATAAG
Organism: Aldrovandia affinis; assembly: GCA_029706075.1. NCBI lineage: Eukaryota > Metazoa > Chordata > Actinopteri > Notacanthiformes > Halosauridae > Aldrovandia > Aldrovandia affinis. The sequence continues at coordinate 3,302,319 of JAINUG010000039.1, read as the reverse complement.
ATTGGAGACCCCTGCAGCAGAGGTGTGGGAAGATGTTTTCACTTAGGGGTGCTGAAATCCGAAACTAAAAAATATAAACTCATAATAACACAACGGGGATTGAATATTATTGTTATATTATAGTACTTGCATTGACCATTTTTTTATCCACTGCTTTTACACAAACATGGCAATGAACACGGTCGGTTTCTTTGACATAATGCAACCACTTCCACCTATAAAACCAACCTGGCTTAAAGGAACGTGAAAAGGTTTTGGTGCCGATGCCAAAGTTACACCATTGACAGGCATCACCAAAAAAATTGTTTCTACTTTCAGATGGAATTTAGTTTTAGTTATGAGTAAAGTAAATAAACAAAACAGAAAACCTGTTAGAAGTGACTTACATCACCGTATGGTATTATGGTTTTTAACAAACAAAACTAGTGAAGTCATCTATTTCAAGTGCAATTTTGACAATAACTCCAGGAAAAACTCATTGACGAATGGGTCACAATCATGATTGAAAGGTCTGTGTGCTGCATTGGGTGCCACATATGAATATGAATAGGGTGATTAAGAGAAAGTACTCAATTTAATGGAGTGATTGTGGTTAAATCTGGTGCTTTGCCTCTGAGGTTTAGGATAGAGGTAGCAGCGATTAGGATGTGATGGCTTTTGAGACATTTTGAATAAAAATATAAGAACACAACAGCTCAATCAATTCACTACACAGGATTGTGGAAAGTGTGTTACTTCTTCTGGTTACTTCTTGATAGCTAGCTAGCTACCTCGCTTGCTTGCGTTGCTAGCTACGTTGATAGCAAAAAAAAAAATTCTGCACGCCTATCAGGTCATTGGTTGATCAATTTTTTTTTTTCTTATGAACTTTTTTACTTCTGTTCAGAACCTCCCGCAGTTTCACACCGATTATGACACACAGACACAGACGCACACTGATTTTTGTCTTTATTTTAAATATGATATACTTATGCTATATAAGAAAACTGTTCATGACAGTGGGTGCTGTACCACCCGCAGCACCCCCACTTCCTGCGCGTATGCCCTGCAGCGTAGGCTGCAAGGTACTCTACAAATGCATAAACAGCAGTGTGACATTGCAAGCTTCTGTGGGATCGGAGCAGACGGGCTAGCCTTTGCTCCCCACGCGCATCAATGAGCCTTAGGCGCCCATGACCCTGTTGCCGGTTCACCGTTTGTCCTTCCTTGGACCACTTTTGGTAGGTACTAACCACTGCATACCGGGAACACCCCACAAGACCTGCCATTTTGGAGATGCTCTGACCCAGTCGTCTAGCCATCACAATTTGGCCCTTGTCAAAGTCGCTCAGATCCTTACGCTTGCCCATTTTTCCTGCTTCCAACATATTAACTTCAAGAACGGACTGTTCACTTGCTGCCTAATATATCCCACCCCTTGCCAGGTGCCATTGTAACAAGATGATCAATGTTATTCACTTCACCTGTCAGTGGTTTTAATGTTGTGGCTGATCGGTGTATATGCCATTTAGCAGACACTTTTATTCAATGCGACTTACTGAATGCATAGATTTTTCAGTATATGTGGTCCCAATGGGAATTGAACCCACAACCTAAGCGTTGTCAACGCCATTCTGTACCTACTGAGCCACACAGAACCACTCATGTCATTCCAGAGTCAGGCTCCTCGCCTGTGCCCTCGCCTGCTGCATACAGAGGGGTTGGAAACCAAGCGACATGGTATGAGCTTCTGTAGGGGCAGCAGTGGCTCAGTGGTTACACACGGGCTCCCAAGAAGGCCAAATGAAAAACAATGAAGAAAGGGAGCTAGTTCACAATGCCAGAGCCCTTGAGCAAAACTGAACCCCTGACTGCTTCAGGGCTAATGCTTCCCTGCACTCTGACAGTGATGGAATTAAACATACAGTGCTATCTGATATGTGAAAAGGCAAATTGCCTTGAACATGGCAATAAAGTATATTCTATTCTATTCTATTCTAATGTATTTTCCCAAGACCAATCAGCAGAAAGACAGCAGCACTATGCCAGAGGCCAAAAAAAGTGACTTCAGCTAATGCTTTAGCCACAACAGTTATTTAAACATACAGGCTCTGATACTGATTGCCCCTTGATTTGATAACTACTACAATGTATTTTTAAACCATAAAATATACAGTATTTCCATTTTTAAGTGAATCAGCAATTTTTAAAAAAATTGGGGGCTATTTTCTTCAGAGTCAGGATTTCATAAGATGCTCTGACAGTCAAAACAGTGTGTATGGGCATGCAATGGAGCTAACGAACAGCTGAAAGCCATTTTGAGGCCTATTTAAAGGGCTGATTCCCATTGCACTGGGAGAGGAGTAGGAAAGTGTTGGTGAGTGTGTGTGAAGAGAGAGAAACCTGTGAAGTCTTTGACCAGCCAGGAATTAGAAAGAGTGTTGGAGTGTGTTTGTTTGTGTATGAAATTTGGATTGTTTTGAGGACCCCCTTTGGGATTGACTACGGACTGGATTACGGAACTGAACTGGATTTTGGAATTGGAACGGACATTGACAAAGAGCTAGGATTGCGGACTTTGTGTGTTTGTATTCCCCTGAAGACCCCACCCTTTGTTTTGTGTTGTCTAGAGTTTATTTATTAAATTATTGTTTTTGTTCTGAATGCTGCCTCCTCTGTGTTTTTGAACTTGCCTACGCCCTCTGCAAGGTCCGTGAGTGTCGCCCAAACCCCCGGGGACACCACAGCATCTAATAGTAATAAAATCACCTTTGCAGTCAATTCTGTCAAAATAAGTCATTTCAGAAATGTTTGCATCTACAGTGTGAACAATACTGTATGCCAGCCATTTTGTTCCAACTCCAAGAAATGGGTGTCCTAGAAGAGCCAGTCACACACGGTTTGCAATGTAATTGCTACAATTAGCATATGCTGGTAGAGATTCAAGAAAGAGTGGGAGTACATTTCAGAAGACTGTAATTTGCTGAACATTTTGTGAAGGGACATTTTCCTCAGATGTGGGATGATCACTGGGTCGACAGATCGTAGCAATAGTCGTCTTAGTTTCTATACTTTTATAAGTTTCCTTTTCACTTGGAGAGCAAGGAAGGAACAGATAAAGGAACACTGTCTGTATATTCTCCATGATGCATATAGTCTAATAGCTTCACCAAAATGTTGCCATTCAACGCATAGATTCAGTCGACAATTCCCCTTAACTTTGGCTCACGATTAAATGAAAATGTTCCCTTGGATCCTCGCAAAGGATCCATTCTGAAGATCAATCGTTATTACCACTATAGTTTATTTAATCTCATCATTCTTGTTTTTGTCAACTGCACTTAAATGCTTAAAATCTTTGGGTTCTAGTGGTTCTGTGTGGTTCAGTAGGTAGAGCATGGCATTGACAACGCTTAGGTTTCCCATTGGTTTCCATTGGGACCACATATATTGAAAAATGTATGCATTCACTACTGGATAAGTAGGTTTGGATAAAAGCGTGTGCTAAATGGCATATTTGATTATATTATATTAAAATCTAGTGTTTACATACATTTTAGCCAAAGGTATGTAATAGCAGTCAGTATTACAAGGAAATGTAAATTTTTCAAGAATTGCAGATAACACTATTAAGACAAACACATTGTACCTCAAGGCATAATACTGCTTAGCAGCCAAAACAGGTGTACTGACAAAGTATTCATAACATATTCATAACACTTATTCATACAACTATGATGTACTCTTAAGGTGTTGCAAATTATGTTCAAAAATATTTTTAAACTCTGGGAGGAAAAGCCCCCAACACCTCTTGCCTCATCATACATCTTCTCTGGTATTAATGCTAGATGCACCTTATTTACACACTATTATTTTTTAAATTACTGTTATCATTCATGCATTTATATTAAGTGGCATCAGCAAAACACGTGTCGTTTTTAGATTACTTGTAATGTGTCTGTCACATCAATTACAAACAAAAAAAGGTCATTTGCAGAGAATTATCACAGTAGGGAGTACAACAGCCTATTTGTGCCCAGATCATTCTGAGGGACTGATGAACATAAACAGATGGGCGCAATGAACTTGGGTGATTATTCAAGTGTTGGTCGAACACTGTTCTAAAATAGCGATATACTATAGATATGTTTTCTCTGCAGAAAATATCATTTCTGTAGAGAGGAACATTATGCAAGAGAGATGTCAACTGGTTTCTCATGTGGGTTGGTGCTCGTAAGTAGTTAGGGAAGTTGTAACAGAGAGGTTGCAGGTTTGATTCCCAGCTGGGGCACTGCTGTTGTACCCTTGAGCAAGGTACTTAAACTGAATTGCTTCAGTAAATACCCAGCTGTATGAATTGATGCAAACTGTGTAAGTCACTCAGGACAAGAGCATCTGTGAAATGGCTGTAATGTAGTGTAATGTAATGCAAATAAACGCCAGTGGACCAGCAGCAAGTTTTACGAATATTTTGATTTAATCCCCTTTGGGTTATTTTGGTTTCTATTACTAGGCCTCTTGTGAAATCGATGAATGCAACATTTAGAGATGAAAACACAACCCTGGAAACCCTTCAGTTACATTGAAATTAAATAGTATCAGAGTTGTTGTGTTACCGGATAAATACATTTAACCACACACACACACACACACACACATCACATGTTGGTGTCATTTAAAATGTAAAATGACAGATAGTATTATAAATAATAAAGCAACATTCTTCATTATAAATTGTTTATATAACAACAGATTCTTACCAAGACACTCAAAACGGAAAAGAAACTGTATATCCTATTTGTTTGGAATACGGTTTTCAGACGGTCATGAAAAAAGGCTTCCAATTACTTAGACATGCTTGATCATTTCACATCCCAATAAAATTAGAATTGTGCATTTAGCTGTAACAAGGAAATGGAATCCAATTTTAAGAGTGGCATAATCCAGTGCATCCCAAATGACACTCTCGCCCCCTTGAACACTTGATCAAGAGGCCACTCTTTCAGTGATCAGTGAGGGCAGTGACAGGGGCGGGAGCTCTGGGCGAAGGGGTAACAATGCTACATTTTGGGGGGCAAACTTAACAGTAGCAGAACTTCAAGCAAATCAGATCATGCTGGTTTGTGACGGAGCATGGTGCATTCCTGAGTCCAGCAGAGGTAGCTTTGATTTCAGGTGAGCGTTTTGGAGCAAAATGGCTGACGTGCATCACCCAGGTGGGTAGTGCACATTTGTGCTGGTTGTGGTGACTTTGAGATCGCAAAATCGCTATATAAATGCAATTCATTATTATAAAACTTTTTTTTTAAGTTTACAAAACTTGTAAAACTGTAGTTTAGCTAGGGATTTAAATTTACAATTTTCCTCATCCAGAAATCTGGCCTGAGGATGGTGACTGAAACAATTATGGCACAAAGGGTTGTGGGAAATCCACTTCAGTACAGATGGCATTAGTCTAGGCTTGCTGGAAGAGTGTCAGTCATTCATCTTGGCAAGGAGACACTGTGTCGAGCTTCTGTGTTATTTGGGACACAGCCATAGTAATGTCGCAGATATTATGGACTCCAGACGGCTGAATTCAACTTCTGCTCTCAACTTGGTATTCACTTCAGATTTACGCTTTTTAAACTGTATTTAGCCGTGCTGTCATATCATTACATTTTCTTGTTATTTTGGAAGGTCTCAATTACATTCTTCAAATGTTTTCCTGTGGGGAAAAAATGACAACGAAGCTGGGGAGTTGTGGTTTGGGGTGGTCAAAAGAAAGGTTCTGAAAATGTTAGTACAATGTTGTTAGTCGCCATAGCAATTGTTTTGCTAGCTGGGTTTACAGTTGCTTCAGTTAGCAGCAGGCAACAACTGGAACAAGTTAGAAGATATGTTTTTTTCTCAGTTCCTACTTTAATGCATAAGGTCAAAACTCTGTTTGTGCATTTGCACATTGATTGGTACCATGTAGGCCGACATGTATCTGTATCTGTATTCTTTGTGTTTTTTCATTGCTGCATTGAGGACCCATTGGTTGGGCACTTGCTGAAAATGACTGCTTCTCAATACCTGGGTACATTATTAAATAATAAAATAAAAAGTTAAAAAACTCAGAGATACGAACGCATCGGGAATAAATGGCATTCGGAAATACACTTGGATTGGAAGGTGATTGGTTAGCCCTGAGCTAGTTTACAGTTGCTATGATAAGCGGAGTGTAGACTTATCAATCAAGTTATTCAATTTTTTTGTTCAGAAATTGAAAAAGTCTGATTTAATATGTTTTACTTTCAGGCTTTAAGGCAACAAAAGGTGACATTTTTGACAAAATGTAAAATGTAAATGTAATATTTTTGAGACAGGGTGGAGACTTTAAAGGGGCACTGTATATGTCGGGATGGTAAAAAGAAAGGTTTCACTTTTGCCAAGACAGAATATTTACCTCCCGAGTATTTAGATTTATGAGAGCTTGCCTCAATGCCTGTGGGATTGGCAGTACCGCTGTTTTCGTATTAAGCCTGCTTCCCAATTTGCGATTGCTGTCAGTACATCATTTGGTTTTGTAGTGTTTTGACCTTGAAAGCGATAGGCTTTTAGGCAGGTTGGCTTTGAGGGAAAAAAAAGAAAACAAAAGAGGTTTTCGGGGGATATTGAGAAGCGCTAATGGTGAAACGTGGAGGGAGAGGGTGATTTATTCGTGCAGGCAGGTATCAAGGCGGTGAGGAGCTCGTTAACGCTGCGAGGGGGCCAGGCCAGAATGCCGTATCTTCCCACTTGCGCATAATGGGGTTTCGCTCACTGTCGAAAACACAGCTGCGAATGGAGGACGCATCTGGATCAGGGCCTTTCTCACATACGTCAAAGATATTTGGTGCCTCGCAAGTTGGAGAAAAAAGGAAAGAAATGGCACCATCACTGATCCAGCTGGCAACTGCTGGCAGCTTCCTGGAAGGAAAAATATAATGCAATTTAAAATGTTAGACCTGGCTGAAAGAGTGTAGCTAAATGTGTTTGTGTTTGTCATATTCTGATCGCATGTTCCTGCTTCAAAATATAGCATGCGTGTACAGGTATAGTCATCTATATTCAACCTCTACGTTGTCATACATACTGCATTCATTTTTTTATGATTATTGGTGGGTGCATGACGTGCAGCAGTGTACAGTGGTTTCCATCCCGTATCACCCCCCACTCTCATCCATCTCTCTTAGTAACAGACTCCCTCCCTCCCACCTCTAGTGAAAGAAAAAAAACATACAACTCAGTGGCCACTTTATTAGGTACACCTGTACACCTGCTCGGTAATGCAATTATCTAATCAACCAATCATGTGGCAGCAACTCAATGCATAAAAGCATGCATATGGTCAAGAGGTTCAGTTGTTGTTCAGACCAAAAATCTAAATGGGGAAGAAATGTGATCTAAGTGACTTTGACCGTGGAATGATTGTTGGTGTCGGGCGGTGTGGTGTGAGTATCTCAGAAGCTGCTGATCTCATGGGATTTTCACGCACAACAGTCTCTTTAAAGAGAATGGTATGAAAAACAAAAAACATCCAGTGAGCAGAAGTTCTGTGGGTGAAAACGCCTTGTTAATGTAAATAGAAAGGTGTACCTAATAAAGTGGCCACTGAGTGTACATACAACAGTGAATACATATGCAATATATATAATGCTGCATTATTTTTTAAATAATGCGGGGGGACAAAAGTGTGTTCAGGATGTAGCAGGCTATTCAAGACTAGGGAAGACATGAACTAAGTATCTACTGTTTTTCTAGGTTCTAGGCTCAGTGGCTCATTGTATTAATATTTATTGAATACATGAATGATAAAATTCATATCATATATCATATCGTATTCCGTATGTCAAAATATGTTCACATTACTCCATCTTTTACTTTCACGTCAGCTTTCAGATGACAAATTAATTCCTTTCCGCAATTTATTATTTTGTTTTTCTCTCCGTAAAATTGAGCGGCTGACAAAGATGTGTTTTACTGTTTTTACTTCAAGATGCACTTCCATTGACCCGGCATGCATACAAAGTAACCTGTCTTATCTTTGCTAATAAATTAGCCAAGAGAAACCTTCTCTTGTTTTTGTGTTATTCATGTATTTATTTATTTATTAAGTACTGAAAGCCATGCACAATTGTGGCAGGTATCTAGTGCGCGCACGTCTTTTGTCTGGACTAGCTGTACCTGTAAGATTTTACTGAGAAAGAGGAACAGAAGTTAAGAGCTCACCAGCAATAAAGCGGCCCACTGTGTATAGTATAAATCTTGCGGTTAGTGTTTAGGTTTTTACATGACTTTAGTAGGCATTTAATAGAGCATTCTCTTCCAATTACTTAAACCTTTTATACTCCTTTGGAGCACAGGTCACCTAACACATTTCCCAAGAATAGAGTCTTTCCAGGAAACCAAATGTCTCTGGATCTTTCCAGGAAACTCCCACATTTTGAATTATTGTTTTTGTCCTTTGAAGTAGGAACCCTTTGGTTGTCTTTGGCCCCGAATTTAATCAATCATTGACGCGCCATGTCTTAGTGTGGCCTAACTCATCAAGAGACTATTGATTCATAAGAATGGCTCCACAGTTTTGTCCTTGAACACTCAATTATGCAATCCCCATGTGTCCTCCTCTTTGTAAAACATGCAGATTCTGAGTTTTTAGCTGTTCACAAACTGTATAGTATATCTGTTCCTTAGATACACATCGTTTTTACATTTATTAACACAGTGTAGGCTTCACTCCTTGCCATTCGCTTGGTCTTTGAACTAAATAATTAACTAATTTGACACAAATTAGTTTAGTTTCAATGACCAAGTGTCCATACTTTCAGCAGTTATGACCCCACTGACATTCCCTGTCAGACTATAAAAAAATACATTTTCTTTACCAATCATTTGTTATATAGCACATTACACAAAATACAAGCAGTTGATCTGACTCATTCAAAATCCTGGAATGTGAATATGGGACATTTATTCTTCATGGCATAAATATCTATTTCTAACTAAATGTGGTTTAAGACAGGAAACAATCCCTCAATAGACATTACAAGTGTCTCATTAAGAAAAATTAACAGCTCATTACAATTTAGGGCTTGCAACTGTGATTGTAATTAAAAGCAGCAAACACAGTGGATCCCCAGGAGCGAATTTGACAACGCCTTATATAAGCCAATAACCTTTGATGTGCAAGCCTTATGAAGATGCATTCCTCATTTTTAAAATTCTGCACACTCAGTCCCTGCCCATACCAAGCCACAGTGTATTCCCCACCCACACCAATCATTTCAAAAAACGCAAAAAAGAAACAAAACAGAAAAGTAAATAAACACCTGCCAAGGGACGACAGATGAAAACGAGCTGTGTAGCCAAATTCGGTCCCGCTATGTTTACTGTGCATTGTCCATTGTGTCTTTGAACGAAGTCAAATGAACAAAATAACAAGTCAAGCAGCAAATGTGGCCCAGGACAAATGGAAGAGTTCATCCATCCAGTGAACCTGCAAGGCCACTGTCCAATGAACACGTCCCCTCCCTGGATTTTTCAGCTGAGGCTCATTGCTGAGGCAAACAGTTTTTTTCTTTGGTCTGTACTCTTTGAGCTGAGGCTCCATGAGCATTCATCCAAACACCGTGTCTTTAAGGGCAAGGAGCAGCTTAGGTTGCTGATACGCTTCCACTGGGGATCGGGAGTCATTGTGAATCCAGTCGAGGTATCGGACGATGCAAATTGCTTTGTCACAGCAGGGAGCGGGGTTGCACGGTCCTCACGAATATATACTGACGTGCACCCAGAGCGACTGTGGATGCTCCTCGTACAGTACGCCTGAACAGGAAGATGCCTCATCAAAGGAACCCCCAAGGTTTGTCACATTTCATCTGATGGTTTAGTCTTGAGATTTTTATGTCGGTCCCTTTAAGCTTGTCACTGCATACATTCACCCCAAACCACCTGAGAAGATCAGTTGAATAATGTCATGTTAAAATAATAGAAATGTATTCTTTTTTATGGTTGTTATTATTAGTCATTATTGTTAGTTATTGTCATTATTGTCATATTTATTATTATTAAGGAAGAGGAGGAGAAGAAGTTATTCATTTTGTTTCTATTGTAATTGCTATTTATCATAACGGTAACCTTGTTGAAGGGGTTAGGAAAATGAGTGTCAGTGTTACAAAGTATACACAACATAAGCACGTGATGAAATGTGCCCTTTAATAGTTTACAATATAAACAGGCATCGACGTATGCAAATGTTCAAAGGCATTTAATAGGAGCATTTCTAATCAGGGTAGCCCTTAATGGGCAACTGCAAAATAGTGATTGTACTCTACTTATCATACAGCCTTGTAGTGATCCTATTCTTCTATGGACAGCCGACAGAGTGGCCAGGTAAAGGGGTTAAATGACAATTGGGGAGACTGTTTGTACATTAACAGTGCAGTCTTCCCTGTGAAGAAAGAGTCTGGCTCTGAAGAGGAGAGATTCAGGTTGACTCAGTGGTAGGTCAGGACCGCAGTGCGGGGAAAGACTGTAAAGGCAATGACAGGCTGCTTCTCTGTGGAACTCCCAGAGGTAAATAAGACTCTGACAGAGTCTTTTAATGTGCGCATCAGGGGAAGCCACCCTGCCTGGCTCAGCCAGATCGGCCTTGACAGGTTACAGTTTTTTGTTGTTGGTTTTTTTCTTCCTTTTTTTCTCTCTCTTCTGCCAGTATGTGTAATATTACAGTCTCTGCCAGATACAGGTACACATAACCCTCAGAGAGCTACAGTCAGGCTAGTGCTTTAGGATGCCTGTGGCCAGGAGACATTTATATGTAGGAGCCATTTAGAATGTGTGTTGTACAGTGGGTATAAAATGTATTCATCCCCTTTGGCATTTTTCACATTTTATTTTCTTACTTCATAGAATCAAAATTGATTTAATTGGGATTTATTGCCACTCATCTACACAAAATACTATATAGTGTCAAATAAAAACAACTCTAAAGCTTTTTCTTAGTTTATTGCAAGTAAAAAACAGACAATACTTCACCAAACAGATAGGTATTCACCTCTTTTCATAAGACACACCTAAATAAACTCTGGTGCAATCAATTGTCTTCAGGGGTCACACAATTATTTGATTGGAGTCCACATGTGTACAATCAAATTGTTTCAAATATATTAAATAAATACACCTATCTGTGAGAGGTCCTACATTTGTTTAGTGCAATTACAAACAAGAGCTTCATCGTGAAGACCAAAGAACATTCAAAACAAATCTGAGAAAAGTTGTTCCTAAAGCACCATTCTGGGGAAAGCTATAATAAGATTTCAAAGATTTTGAATATCCCCCAGAGCACCGTTAAGTACATCATAAAGAAATGGAGGAAATATGGCACAACTGTGAATTTGCCTAGAACAGTGTGTCCTCCAAAACTGATCATCCGTGCCAGAAGAGAACTTGTTAGGGAGGCCGCCATGAGGCCTATGGCAAATCTAGTTACAGCCTTCCATAGCAGAGATGTGAGAAACTGTCAATGGGACAACAATAGACCAGACGCTTCACATATCTGCATTTTATGGGAGGGTGGCAAAAAGAAAGCCATTGTTGGAGGAAAGGCACATGAAATCTCACCTAGAGTTTGCCAGAAGGCATGTGGGAGGCTCTCAAACCGAGTGGAGGAAGATTATGTGGTCCGATGAGGCCAACATTGAACTTTTGGGCATTAACGTTAGACGCTGTGTTTGGCGCAAGCCTAACACTGCGCGTCATCCCAAGAACACTATGCCTACCGTGAAACATGGTGGCGGGAACCTCATGCTATTGGGATGCTTCTCTGCTTTAGGGACTGGAAAACTTGTCAAAAAAATCTATGTCCTGGAGTGGCCCAGTCAAAGCCCAGACCTCAATCCTATTGAGAATCTGTGGAAAGATTTGAACCTTTCTGTTCACCGCCAGTCCCCATCCAACCTGATGGAGCTCAAGCAATTTTGTAAAGAAGAACGAAAAAAAATTGCAATGTCCAGATGTGCAAAGCTGGTAGAGACTTACTCAAATAGGCTCACAGCTGTAACTGCAGTGAAAGGTGCTTCTACCAAGCACTAAGTCAAGGAGGGGTGAATATTTATGTAATCAATTATCATCTGTTTTTTATTTGTAATGAAGAAAAATCTTTAGATTTTTTTTTTTTAATTGACATTATTTTGTGTTGATCAGTGGGAAGAAATCCCAATTAAAAACATTTTGATTCCATGAAGTAAATAGATAAAATGTTAAAAATGCCAATACTGTCAATACCCACTGTATATACAACTGTGTATGTTGTAATGTCACCCCTTGCCACTGGGGT